>JXSR01S012950.1:28974-39631 GCA_000969725.1 Ophiothrix spiculata
AACCTCCAAAAATGCTGTTTTTAAACGGACTCTCATGCAAAAACGAGTCAAGTGACCCCCAATTTTTATTTTAAAAATCGGTTCTACATCGATAAAATATCATTCATGCCGATTTTTACTAAAATTCTTCGGGCGGATCTCTCATGGACCAATCACCTTAAGTAATGTACGTTTATGAAGGTTTTGATTCATCCAGGTATTGTAAAATCAAGTAAAATAATTGAATCTGGTCATCTGGACTTACATTTGTAAGTCCAGATGACCAGATTCAATTATTTTACTTGATTTAAGTAATGTAATCACAAGTTTAAAGTGATAAATTCAAATCTAAGCCCAAGCATATCTGGTATATTCATCTCATATTGAAATGACAGAGATGTGGAACAAAGATATTTTACAGAAAGAGTATAAAATACATTTTTTAAATGTATGTGTTATGTAAAGTCACTGATATTCTATGAAAATATATGCAAGACCTTTAGGCTAAATAAGTGTATATAATCTAACATGTATGTATACCTATGATACTATAGTTTGTGTCTAAGAAGTATTATGCAAGATATTATAGTGTGACAGTACATGTACATTTTAATAACAAATCGCCATGTGAATACAAGGAAGTCCTTTAAAAATAGCAGCCATACATCATATTTGTGTAGGACCTTGTTGCAAAGTACAAAATACTATAAAATATTTCTTGATTATGTAAGAGGCTCTTGAAATGGATCTTACTTGAAAAACATTGCAAGAGCCACTGGACAGTGTAAAGATGAGGTGACACTAATGTCTATAAACCTCGGTGTGGAGCTGGTCCACACGGTTAATAGCCTTAGGGCGTGTTAACACATAATTTGGTCATGATTATATTCTCGCTCGTGAGCGGCTCTACAGCGAGACAACTTAGCAGTTGCGTTCACGCTGGGACACGATTTGCACGTTAAAACTAGTGGCCCGTCACTTTTGGTCACAAGCGAGACACTTTCTAAAATTGCGTTCACACTGGTAAGTTGCTCGTGACCGGCTCACAAGCGAGAATATAAGTCATATAAGAATATTGAAAGCATGTGTCCTTAGTAAAACCTCATGCGCACACATAGTGCCAGGTAAGAAACAATGGATATGACATGACCATGCACACTGCAGGGCATGATGTCATATGTATAGATGACTTTATATCATGATTGCAGTGATTTGAGCCGTGCAATAGTTTGTTCCATTGCACGGCATGAAACAAACCTGTGTAATATCATGATATAAACCAAATATTGAATGCCTATGCACGTGCAATACTACAAAATATATCATTCGGTCAAATTTGGACTGACCCATTTCACTCCACTACGCCTCTTGAAATAACAAAGTCCAAATTTGACCTCATGATATATCTTGTACTATTGCACTCTCAGGCATTTAATATTTGTATAATAACGAAGAATAGAAATTCAAGAAAATGGTAGTTATTCTATTTATGTCTCTCTTTCAATCATATGACAAAATACTCCCTGTATATAATGTTCCCCTCCCTCCATATATTGTTACCTGTTTGTACTATAATTGGAATAATAAATCTGTGTCAACATTACGGTTCTCATTTGAAGTTTTAATTTCTTTGACTTTTTAAGTTGATATTAGTGATATGTGACCGTTCACGACAAACCACCTGTAAAGTCTGCATTTTTCATTTGAGCTATTTCTAGACCATCTGAAGTGTTTCTGACACACTGTCGGATGTAAACGAACATCACTAGCTATTCGAAAAGAGTAGGGAAAACTTTCCCGGTCATGTTGACTATACCTTAAAAAGTATATCATTTCTCTCTAGGACCAGAGAGCTTCTCGTTTGACTCCAACTGGAGTGTTGCGAAGTATCTAAAGCAGAAGCAGATGTAGTCAAATAGGATATGTGCATAAAATTAAAATCAAACTTTCTAGGTTTTACATATTCTAACATGTTGGCTTTCAAGAATAATAATTAGGCCTGTTATCGTCACACTTTTAAAAGTTGCCATATTGGAAGTAGAGTATATGACATATCGATGCAGTATTGATATACAGTGATTCAAGAGTTTTGCCATGGTACATGGATTCAGGAATAACCTTGGTAATCTAAGCTTGAGTTCAATATCGTTTGTGTATTGATACTGTAAATGAGAGTAACGACATCAAGTCATCAATCTGTGAATTTAACGACTATAAATAGTTTTGACAGGTTTTTAACAGGTCTGATAATAATTTTACGTCTGTGTATTGTATAAACTTGAAACAAGTACATTGTATCATTTTAAAGCTGAAGTAATGGTTGTCTGAATCCGTTGTGAAATCATTTTGGGGCCGACTTTACTGGAAGGTGGTGGTGGATGGTCACATATGTGACCCATAATATCGAAAGGTACCTTAAGGTCGGCATAGTAAATTACAAGATATGGGCCATTGAAATTGAGCATAGTCAAAAAACATGTGTAAGGTTGAATTTCTAATTTAACTAGAAACGTTACCTTTGAAGTTGGTTGTATCATGTTAATCAGGTTCCATCATCCAAAACATAAGAAAAATGTTTTAAAAACCAAGATTAAAATCCTTTCTCCATTCAAGTTTTACCAGTACAGAAACTTTAAACTTGATTTTCTCAGAACTGTAGTTTTCTGAATCAGCCTGATGCCTTTTACCAATTTGGATGTAACTTTGCAATCGAACATCCAATATCCAAAAGCAAGGTGTCGTTTTAAAGTTTAAAATATAATCTTTCAGATGAGACGAAAAAATCAATTTTCATTTTGGGACCCTTAAGGTACCTTTCGATATGATGGGTCACATATTGCCTTCAACAAATTGTACCTGGGTGTGATATCAATATGGTCACTTATCAGAGACAAGTTTTAAAATTCTTTGCAAAGTTTGTTAATTTGGTTAAGTCTGAGCATTAAGTAAGAGTTTAAAGATCTTACCTACAGTGAGGTATCTAGAGTTGGCTTTATTTTTGTACACCACAGGACAAGGGCCAGTCAAGTGCTTGGATTGATTAGCGGTTACCAACGTCTCAATTTGTAAAAGACATTGGAGACCAGCTTGCTATGATTTGCTCCTTAGCAGGTCTCTCGTAACAAGCTCTCATGTCTCACACAAATCTACACTGACATAAGAGGCCAGGAAGAAATAATCAATGTTGGCATTTGATTGGGCAAAGTCTTGATGATACATTGATTTGTTTTCAGCATCAAACGCAGAACATACATGGTGCATTGGTGACTGCACAACTTTTTTTTTTTGCAATAAGTTGTTAAACACAGTGCGTCTTGCAACAGTCACACATTAGGCCAAATAAAAATAAATTGTTATGTTGCCCTCAGCGACCGACCCTGTTCAAAAATTTTAAAAAAATATTAGGGTCGGGAAAGCACCCAATTTTGCTCAGATTGGGTGCTTTTTGTGAAAATATTTTGAAAATAGTGGAAAATGCACCCAATTATGGTACTTTAGGTGCTTTTTAAAAAAATAATTTAAAAAAAAAATATTTTACGACCAACCGACTCAATTTTTCAGAAATCCCACTTGAGGGCAACACAACAATTAATTTTTTTGGCCTTATACCAAAGCCTTCCACTCATGAATGATTGCTGTGCAGTAAGATCGGATGAGTGAGAAATCAAGGTGTGTAATTCTACTATACTCAATAAACTTTGACTTACTTACTTACTTTATGTAAATAAGTCAAAGTATAGACTTTGAAGTGCAAACTTTAAACTTTGAAGTACAAACTAAAGCAACTGCGTAAAATATCCCTGCTTCAGTTACGCATCATGTGTGTGTTGCTTATTTGTGCGTGGTTGTGAATGCATTTGACAGATTGTGAATGCATTTGATATCATAGACACACATTTTGCAACACTTACGTGCAGATGGTGCTTTATAGTTTGGTCTGTACTTCTAAGTTGACGGACTATAGTCAGAATTGTGAACAATTATGATTAGATCACATCTAATTGCCAGTGGCGTAGCCAGAAGGAGGCAATTACCCCCCCCCCCCCCCCCCCTGAAAGGAGCCTTGCCCCCCTGAAAAAAATCAAGAAAAGTACAGGTCAAATTGAAATTACATAGTTTGCACTCCTTTTTTAGTAGCATGCATAAAAATGGTCAATTTTTCACTACAGTACCGTCATTTCACACTCAATTACTACCTTTTTCTGTAGTTCTAACAAAATAAGGTTTGGAAATTTTGCGTGCTTCGCGCACACCTTCAAAGATCAGAATATCTTAGAGATGAAATTGCAAAATTGAGAGGTGACATTGCAAAATTTGGTAAAAAAGTAGTCAATTTAATCCTTTTTATAAGAACTAGGACCAAAAACATCATTTTAACATAAAAAGTTATGAGAAAATAATTGGGGTGTACCATTTTGTGTCTACTCATCCGGGGAGTTGCCCCCTTCATCAAGTCTTTGCCTCATCTTGCCCCCCTTTGATGAAAATGTCTGGCTACGCCACTACTAATTGTGCTGTTGGATAGTCAAAAACACAATGGTCTTTTGGTCTTCTGGCTCTGGTCTTTCAGCTCTGTCTTCAATATTGTTGTCTTCTTTTGTATTGATGCTATGTACATTATGATTTGTTGCTTGTTTGACTAGTGAAACATAAACTGGTAAGTTCCAACCTATCATGAAATGTCATTTGGACTATGCCAACTTAAGGGGTTTTCTCTGAGATGCAAATACTCCATTTATTTTCTTAAAAATTTAGTATTTGGTAGATTTATTTGTGCTGATAACGATTCTAAAATAAAAAATATAGGTCACCGTGCTCGTTTTTGAGATACAGGCATTTAAAAAAGTACATATTTTCCCAAAATATCACCCAATTAACCATACAAAGTATAGGGAAAACTCCAAAATGTTGATCATTATGTGCTTGTAAAATAGTAAATCCTCCATTTATTTTTTTAATTTTTACATATGTTAAAGCACTTTGTGCGCTCTTCAAAATACTGAAATAAAAAAATATTGTCACCGTGTAAGTTTTCAAGAAAAAAACGACCAAAACTGGCATTTTTTGATAAAATTTGATTACTTTGATGGCACATCTGCGTCTGCATATTTCCCGCGTATATATTACACAGCTAGGCGGCGCGTGATTAACCAAATGCGTTAGTAAAGTATGCGTTCAGTGTGCATTGAAATTTGAGCACGCAAAACGGATGCAAACATTTTTTTGATTTCTTACTATTTATGAAAAAAATTGTTATCCCGCAGTCGTAAGCAACTGCATCTCAGAGAAAACCCCTTAAGGGCAAGAAATCTTGCAGCATATATATGTTTTCCTGCAATCTGCTTGGAATCCCTAAGAAGACCACAAATTCCAAGGTTGAAAAGATACTCCATAATGAAGACATGAAAATCTCACAAGAATTTCTCAACTAAATTTGCTTTGAATAGGGAAGCTTACAGATCTAAATAAAACTTACCTTTATTGCCATAATATTGTTTGTTGGTACATGTCTTGATCTGGAGAAACAAATAAAATCAACATGGTCCTCAGTGTAAAAGATATCCAAAACCTAAACAATCATTTCCAATTGAAAAATAAAATAACAATTACAGGCGTAGTATATTGATAGGCAAGTTTGTGGCAAAACATCAATTAACTACTTAATAAACCTAAGAATATTGAACACTTCTGTAATATCACATTAAAGTGCTGTTAATTTTTAGTCAAATTTGGCTAGTGGTTGCATATAATCTATCTCAAGGTGGTATGGTTAAACATTAGGCCAAAGAAAAAAAGAACTCTGTCTTTGCTTCCTGCGCGCATTAGGTTAAAAATTTGAATTTTACCGCATTTCTTTTTTTTTTGTAGGTTTTCAGGAGATTTTTTGCTTTTTAATTTTTTTTTACATCGAGAGAAGAAAAAAAATAAAAAATTTGGCCGGAAATAAAAATAGTGACCTAAAAACATAATTTAAAAAAATTTCCGCGTGCGCATAGCCTTTTTTGACTAACAAAAAAACAAACGCGTAGCACTTAGGGTTTTTGGCCTAAGGAAGCTGAGACAGAGTTCCTTTTTTTTTTTGGCCTTATACTAATTCAAAAATAATAATGGAGAGTACTTTGTAAATAGAGGAAAAGGCATCACACAAATGCTAATGTTTTACCTGTTTTCTAACTGTCCAGCATAGATACCACACAAGTTGCTTTTCATATGACGTCTACCAAATCAGAAAGCTTATTATGGCATTTTCAGACCTTTACATTTGTGTACAAAATTTAGTCAAAACAATGACTTACTTGTATACTGTCCCACTATGTCCATGACCAAGAACCGTTAAAAACTCTATGTCTTCATTGGATATCTGCAAAAAGGATACAAATTACACGACGTATTTACTCATCATGTTCATTGCTAGTACATGACAAGACCTCATAAATATACCTAAAAATTCTAAAATGTTCAGAAAAGCATGTTAATGTTGGATGGCTCGCCAGTTTAAACAATATTTCAAATACTTCTTAGCAAGCCATAAATGATACCATTAACATTGAGTGAAACACAAGCTGAACCATGCAATATCGCTCAAGGGACATTGCAAGATCTATTTGGAAAATAATTCTATATAAACATTGAAGGGAACAAATATTGTAATTTGATATTTTTCTTTGTTATGATCAGACACCAATGTGTTTACCTAAAGTCTCTGCCCAAATTCCTCAGACAATATTGTTCACATGACCAGTAATTGCAAGGTACCAGGCCACATTCATTAAAAACAGGGCCCTGCACTCTGCATGTTTATTTACATCGTCCTCAGACAATATTGATCACATGACCAGTAATTGCAAGGTACCAGGCCACATTCGTTAACAACAGGGCCTTGCACTCTGGATGTTAATCTACATCGTCCAAAGATAATTTGTGAGGGTGAGTTTATATAAATGAGTGACTATAATCTATCCAAATCAAATGACCCTTGTTTTGGGGGGATTTTTTCAAGTAAATATCAAACTTGAAGAAAACATGTGAATGAAAAATTGTTTGTCTTCTCTTAACCCAACAAGGTTTTATGTTTATACTTTTTATATCATATAGATATGTCAGATTCTATTCAAATTTCATCATTTTTTTTCCCACAATCGAAAGATTATCATTCATCAATATCAGCGTATCGATCAGAAAACATTTTACGAACTATTCGATTTAACAGGGCTGACACCTTTAATAGGTATGCGCTGAGTTGTAGATCTTCATATTTAACTTCATAATAGAATCATAGTAGATTTATGTAGTAATTAGAACAAGTAGCGACGGCATCAGATTGACAAGGGAAGGGCAGGGGCATATGAAACAATATATATGTGAAATTTTCTAAAATTTGATAATTTCAGCTAACAATTGTTAAAAATGTTGAAAGTTACACGCCATATATTTTGATTATTAACATAGTAATTTATTAAAAAAGAGGAAACTGAGAGTAAAAGTTTTGCCTGGGTGACTAAAAGTGTGTAGATGGGACATAATTTATACCAAAGCGAGGCTGAAATTGTTCAAGAAGATTTGACTATTTGGTGTTATATGTGAACGATATAATCTTCAAATTGCGTTGGGTCAATGATAAAGAAAACAACTTTTCTTTTATGACTTTTCTTCACGTTTAATATTTACTGAAAAATATCCAAAAAACCGAGGGTCTATTTGATTTGGACAGACATTAGTTACTTGTGAAAATCTAACTGATAGAGGGCTTGCTTGCAAAACATTTATCAACTGAGAGAGGGCTTGCTTGCACAACATTTATCAACTGAGAGGAGGGCTTGCTTTCAAAACATTCATCAACTAAGAGAGGGCTTGCTTGCACAACAATTAATAACCTAGCTCAATATAGAGGGCTTACTACTAGTTTTTATACCATTTTATATTGGAAATTTTGATTTGCCTTTGTGAATAGAAAAACAGTGTTAATTCTTTAAATGCCTTGGATTGCTTTTTTTTAAATTGAAACAGCTCTTCTCAAATTCTTAGTCACTCTTTACTACTTTGGGAATGAAATGAACAACCAAGCAATTAAAAAATCTGTAGATTTGCTCTTCTTATTCTTATTCAGTTGCTTGAAGAATCCAGTGAGTGAACTTTAGTCAAGGTATGTCAGAAAAAAATAAAGTAAATCAGTTTACTTGAAGTTACATGTTGATCTGTTTTGGTAATGCATGGACATACAGACACTGTCACAGTCTGTGACGTGATCCAGTAAAATCTTACATTACGCTTAAGCTCGCCCTCAAAATTCAGTTTAATTTTGGGATACAGATAAGTTGTTTTTATCTAAAGGAATAAATTTACAATCTCTATAAAGTATTTATCCAAAATACTTTCATATAGGGAAGAGATGATACAGAAGTTTTGTTTCAATGGTTCAATTCAGCCAGTTGAACATCATAAACTGGCAAAGCTTCTGAGTTTGTATCCGGATAATGAGACCTTATTAGGAATGGAATCTGGGCCAAATGTATGCTACGTAAGATGGCACTCTTCTCAATGTGAACATTTGAAGATTCTCAAACCCTTAAAATGGCTTTTCTTGCATTCTTTGAGTAACAATTGCAGATTATTTTACAAATTTAAAGGATTTAAATAATTTACAAAACCTTAATTCTCTTGTCTTGATATCATAGTTTGTTAATCACAGTAATGTCCCATCTTTTGACATTGCATCACAAATGGTAACTTACCCTGCCATTTGCTAATATGTCTCGTAATTCAGCATCATGCCTCCTGAAGAAAGAGTGAATAAAATAGGGCATTAAGTATTATGACATCCATGATTCTAACATGGTTTTGTTAGCAAAATATTAGCAAGTTAAGTATGACACATCTTAGATTATCACTGAGTTTGGAACAGAGAAAGAAGTCTGATGCTGCTTTCATACTTATTGTCGCTTTGCAGCTTTGTAGCTTTGCAGCTGTGTCGCTTGCTTCCTTTCACACTTTTGTAGCTTTGCAGTTTTGTTGCTTTGCTGCTTTGCCACTTCATGTCGCTCCCAAAGTTGAATTCATTTCAACTTGAAAAATCTTGTCGTGCGACAAAATTTTCCCGATATCGATTATCTCAGCGACATGTAGCTTTGTCGCTACGACAACCGGAAGCGGCAAGTTTTTCAAAAAATATACGTCACGCAGCGACAAAGCTGCAAAACTACACGAGTATGAAAGCAGCATAACTGATGATACTCACTTGTAATGAAAATGTCCCATTTTCATAATTGTCACAATATTCATAATTTTGACTCATTTGTAAGGGAGGAGTGTAAACCATAACGAACATAGACAGTATTGTGCAATCTGGCCCAAATGCTAAGAGAAGGGAGATGGACACTATACAGCTGTTAGCGAATAAACTTCAGTTTTGACTTCACTTTTACCTTGTCAAGTGCATAAGGGGGCTCTCCACACAGCAGCCTCATTCTGAACTCATCCAGATTAATGTACGTTTCCAAAATGCAGATTGTGCTCATATGGTTGCGCATCAATTTAACTTTACGCCAATGCTGTTATTGACATGCTGGGGTGTGCATGGGAGAAGAAACATGGTAATTTCATGTATGTGCACAAGAAGTCATTTTTCACTTGTGTGATCATCGATGAAATCCAGTTTAATCAAAATGCATCGAGATGTGTAACACCCAGATGAGTTCAGATTATGAACATTTGATGGATTTGAATAAAGTCATCCTCAACTACTTTCAATCAATTGTATCACAAAACAAGATGATAAGCTGAATCCATGTCATTTTTATTGTTGCTTCTAGCTCAAAACAATTGAGATTAATTGAGCTTGGAAGCAAGGACCAACCTCATCAATTATGCAAATACTTAAAAAAATAGAGTACTCTATACCAAAGTAAAGAATTGTTGCCAAATTGTGCCATGATGTACTTTAATAATGCACTGCATTTTACACAGTAAGAAGGTTATTAATGCTGTCATCACTCAAAGGTCTTGTTGCTAGGGAAAATTACCCATCACAATCACAATGCAAGAGAAAAAAATGATGCATCTGAATAAACTGCATACCTTTTTTGGGGGAATATTCTGGAAGGGCATCTATCTTTCAAGATAGATTCAGTATTTTGAAATAGGTCCTTTCTGTAATAAATGAAATCAATAAGATAAGGCTTCCTGACTCACCCGCATTGTAAACTTATACCACTGTCTGCTCCTTTGGGTACAGCTCCACCAACAGGCCTCGTATTAATCTACAAAAAATCATGTAAAACATAAGTGCAAAATAGAATCCTCAACACTTACCCAAAATAGAATCCTCAACACTTACCCAGGTGAAGCAATTCTTAATTTCTTTAATAATCTTAAAGTGAATACTATGCTTCAGACAAAAAAACTAACTAGAATACGCGGTTCTCAGGCTGCGCGGTTCTCGACACAGAGTGTCGATCACGATGCCTCCGCCTTCCACCTTTGTTATTGGACTAAGTTGAGAATTTGACCTTTCTTTTGACCTTTGACCCAAACCTTTGAAATCGGACAAAGTTGAAAATCTGACCTTTCTTTTGACCTTTGACCCCCAGTTTAAGGTCGGACGATGGGGTCTCCATTGACACTTTTGATCGCTGGTCCAAGACGAACATTTTGAGACCTTAACCTTTGAAATCGGACAAAG
>JXSR01S012951.1:6610-25617 GCA_000969725.1 Ophiothrix spiculata
CATACAAACATATGAGGAATTTACCAAAATATGAGGAATTTTTCACCTCTTTCAAGTAAATAAGAGTAAAATGACCCACCCACCATGGGTTCAAAGCTTCATTGATGTCTTCCAATATAAATAAGACTATTGAAAATTGTAACTACCCATGCTTGTTGACAGACACATCAAGTTTCTGAAACGTGACTTAAAAGCCGGTTAACCGGCTCATCGGGTATACGGTACATGTACACGTAAGCAAGTATACCGCCTCGTCGGGCTCAAAGGGTTAATGGAGGTTTGTGGTGAATGGTCACAAATTGTCTGTATCATTCTGGTGTGACCACTACCATTGATTATTATATATGCAGAGCTAAATGTAATTGTCATTATCGATAATACTGAAGTGTGATCGGCACTTTATACTCTTGCAATCTTGAAATGTATATACATATAGCAAGATGTTGTAGCTAATAACTACCTAATTTGCAAATGTCAAAGGATAAAGTATGAATAAAACTTTGATAGTGTTACAATAGTTATGAAATTATATCATGTTTCCATATAATCTTTAATCATGTTCCATCACCAAATAATCTTAACTTCATTTGTGCCGATCTTAATACTGAAGACATCTAATTCTCAAACCAATCTGACTGCTTATTGCTTTACCTTCTCTCATCATGGCCAGTTGGTGACTCATTTGAAATTTATATTCCCATTGTGGTCAATTTTGCAACATCTTTAACAAGCAGAGTTTGGATTTTTGTCGGTCTAGCCCAATGGCAACATCCTCTCTTAACCATTAAATGGTTACTTAAGAATACTCCAGTCTCTGTTTGACTGCCCAGAACCATTAAAATTTGTCATGTGAGTGTAAGAGAATCGTATCTGCAAAAAATGCCATTTGTCATTAATTTTGATTGCACACTGTATAATCTCCAGTCTTGGGTATGTGGCTCTTGAAATGGTTCTTCAGGTGCCAACGGAAATGGTTCTTCAGGTGACAAGAAACATTTCAAGAGCCACTGACATATGACGGGGACATTTTGGGGATTTTTCACATTCTAGTGACTGGGTGTCAAATAAATATAACTGAAGGCAGCCATTGCAGATACAACTTTTTTGCACTTACATGACAATTTGTACTGCTAGACTGATCTGTGGCCTATAAAGGTTAATCCTGTGACGTGTTATACCAGTAATGCTGGTTTCAAGAGTGTCCGTTGTGGTGGTTGCTAAACCAGCCTGTTAGCAAAACTTTCCTGTGCGCAAACTCAACCTTGTCGCACAAGGAAAAATTTTGCGGCAAGCATGACAAAGTGATGTATCGATTACCTCATCTTGATAGTCGCAGCAACATGTCGTTTTAAGTTGGAATAAATTCAACTTTTCTCGTGACAGACCATCGTGGCAGTATTCAAATGTGTTATGCTATATTGCAACAGCTAAAAATTGCCAATCAATGGCCACAGCTACAAGCTACAAAGGCAACAGCTCATGCCATTTTTCTGATAGAAGACAACTGATCCTCTATTCACAATTGATCAAACAAATCAGACAAAAACCTGTTTATTCACCTCAGCAGTTGCTTTGGCAGGATCAGTGGTTCTTGGCAGTAAGTGATTCAAGTCTGCTTAAACATTTGGTACACATTTTGTTCAGTAACTTATATTAAGTTAACACTGCACCATAATATGATTATATAGTTACTTATTGAACCTTAAAGTAGTGTAATGTTAAAATGAGAATCAATCCACCCCAGAATATTGAGTCTGGTTGAAGTGCTTGCCATCAACTTTGAGAAAAAAAAAGAACGTTTAGATATCTATCTTAATAACCTCACAGTATTTAAGTCAAACTGTAAATACATCTTCAGTTGTAGTTGATAAACTATTACAAGGGTAGGTTGTATCTTTGACAATAAACAGTAATCGTTGGATTATTTTGGTAAGTATTTGTGAAATATTGAGCCAGTTAAGTATAGCCACAAAGGAGTTTCATGTTTGAGTGTATTTTAATAAAAAACAATTTTATCATTCTATTCTAGCAATGACGCCAGGAAGGACCAATGTTGCAGTACAAAATGGAAGGTCAAGAAATAGGAGTAGGATAGGTGTTTCACAGTCACAGCGTAAGTTGTTTCTATCTTTCTGTCTCTGTTTCTGACCATCGAATTATTCCATCAAATCGTGATCCTTGGTTTTCCAGTCCAAACTTGCTTTGGCAGGTTTTTCTTACAAGCTTTCTATTTTTTCCTTGACTTTGAATCAGTTTTGGTAAACTGATTTGTTAAAGGACCCTCATGTTATTTTGAAAATATACAAAATCATGTTCATGTCCTTCAGTTTTTGAAGACAACTTTTATGATATCAATGTTTTGTTGCAATGTTTTGTTGTGTCGAGTCAATGTTATGTTGTTGTCAAGTTTTCTCATGTCATCTAAACTGTTTTGTCTTTACAGCGAGCAGTAGGTCAAGCAGTCGATCCAGCTCCCCATCAGCAACAGCTCGTGCCGCATTAGGCGTTAACGGTACTGGAAGGCATCGGAGGAAAAGCGGCATCCCTATACCACGTAGTCAAGGTGCTAGTCGCGAGGCTAGCCCTAGTAGATACGGTTTTGGTAAGTGTAAGTATACCCCAGTTTTGTACTCCCTTTGTATGCATGTGTGTGTGTTTATCTTTTTTTCTCTAAAATTCAAGCAAACTGTGTTGCACAGTTTGATGCTTTTTAGTACAGAAGTTGTTCTCATTTTGTTTTTCAAGCAACTTTAAGCAAGAATTTTTATGAATGCTACCAACATCAGTTATAGTAGAATGTAGTACAGAGTTATGTCCATCATTACAGACTTCGACTCGAGAATAAGGATAATTCTGTTCATGAGTGCAACCTGAAGAACCAAGTTGTTTTAAATTGTAACACAGAGAAGAGTTTTACAAAACAGTAGTTTATAAGAACAGATATTTAGTTGTTTTGAGCAGTGTAAGTTTTTTTAAGTTGCATGAACCATTAGACTCATCACTGAGTGATCTTATCATGTAGAAAAGGGCATACTGGTGTTTTGGAACTAAAGCTGTTTTCAGAGTGTCCTTCGTGGTTGTCATACGACCAGCCTGATGTAAACTCAACCTTTTCACACCTGGACAATTGTGACTCATGCATGTAATATCGATTACCCTCATGTTGTGATGGTCGCAACTACATGTTGTTTCGAATTAAAATAAATTCAACTTTTCTTGCGATAGACCGTCACGGCAATATGTAAATGTGTCGTACTACATCACAACAGCTTAAAATTGAAATTGCTTGGTCGTTTGCCGCAGCTACAAGCTACAATGCAACATCTGCTCTGAAACCACCTTTATGCATCATTCCATATTAATTTGGAACATGACTTTGAAACCTCAAAATGAAAAAAAAATAGAAATCTAAAATGTATTTGTTAATGTCGCCATGTAACATTCCTGTCTCTACTTTCAATGTATTGAGTTTTTCTTTGAGTCTGCACTCGGGGCTTTATTTCTGTTTTGTTTGACACAGCATCTCGTGATAGGAGGCATAGTGGCTCAACTGTCGGTGGAGCTCAGAGGGAACCTCTTTCACAGAAACAGATCATGGCAGGCAGGGTGCTCTCCACTGGCTTTGATGCAGAGATTGCTCTTGCTGATGCATTGGTAAGTTATCTTTGTAATTGTTTGTTGTAAGGATGCATGATTCTTAATAACGTTAAATGAGAGTGTTAAAGATTTCAAGTGACTGACTAAGTTTTATTCAGTGCGATTGCGTAATTCACATGATAAATAAGATAAAGGAATGCCAGCAAAGATGATGCGAGTTGCGAAGAAGCAAAATCATTTTAGTGAAACGTTATTGCGTAGGCACAATTTGACAGAAATTTTTAAGTGTTGATTGGTTTGTGGTTAAGTGCTTTTCACGATCAGCCAGAGCTGAGTGTAGCATTGTTACTCATGTGCACAGAGTCAGTTCAGGCAGGAACACAATTTCATTACTTAGACCAGTTGCATATCTGTACTTTATATAAAATAACATAATAATGGTTTCCTGATAATAATAATAATATAAATAATAATGGGGTTTATATAGCGCATTTAACAAAGTATGCAAGGCGCTAAAGAAAAGGAAAGAAGGGGAAAATTTTAGACAGGAAAAAGATGAGACTTAAGACGGTCCTTGAACCCAGACAATTCACTCCAACCACGAATGCTCAACGGTAACTCATTCCAAAGACGAGGGCCTACAACTGATAAAGCACGATCACCCGATTGTAATAGTAGATTCAGGACGAAGAGGATACATGGTCCTATAGAGCTGAAAATAAGAGGACAAAAATTGAGGTGACTTCTGTTGGAAGGCACAACACCTTATATTGAATCCTAGAAGTGGAGTGGCGTGTGAGCGTCTAGGTTGTCTGATAATAAGACAAAGTTTTTCAGAAAATAAGCATAGTAATACATAAGAGTGTTTCTATTGTAATAAAAATCACTATGCAAACACTAATTATTATTGTTGTTAAATCTACCTAATAATGTTCTAACACTCCCTATATTTTTTTTCTTCCAATTCTCCAGAACCAAGCCAACAGACGACGATGGAATTCCGAGTTCTCCGATGATGAGAGCGACGCATCTAGTGTTTGTTCCGTTGGCTCCTATGGCTCAGGCCCAGGCCGTGCCCTGGAGGTGCGCCCAATCGTAAGCAGTGTTGCATGGCAACTTCCTTCCTATTCTTTCCCTAATACACCTCAACACTGGCTGATGCATTTCAGAAGAAAGGTTTTCAAATTGTCACACTTGAGTTGAATAGAAATAACTTTCTAAGATGAAGTAATAGATCCACCAAGCTTGAAATGTCAAGGTTTAATGAATTTGTGGCTTCGAATCATAACTTTCTTTATTAAAAATACTTAGGCCTATCTTTAATTCAGACATGTTCAGTTTTATAATGTTTACCATATTTTCATTTCAACAAATCAAAAACATAAAAGAGTGATGTTTGTTTATAAAATGACTTTTTTGTGAATTTAGTAATATAAGAAAGTATAGCCAACATTTAGCAATAAATTGATCGAATATTTCTAGGTATTTTCTCCATTTGTCAGTTACAAACTTATTTCAAAATTGTATTTTACTCTTGTTCCAAAATGATTGTCATGTCAATCAAAAGTAAAGAAATTGTCTCAAACCATTTCAATAAAATTTACCCTAAACTTGTCAAAACTAGAGAAATTGGATAATTTATCCATGAAGAAATGGTTTCAAAAGATTTAATCACCACTTATTTGTGATCATACAGAGAGCTGAATGAATTTTCACTATGCATAGAGGAATATAACAAGTAAAATGGAGAAAACTATGTTTGTAATGTCAGTAGTAATATATATTGAACTTTTATATTTTGATAATTTTTGTGAGAGGTAAATCTTGACTTGCAATACAGAAACCATCAAGATAGTAGTAAATCCGTGATGTGTCCAAGGTAAAGTGCTCTGCTATGAAATTGAAATTTAATAAGATTATAATTTTGACCCAAAGCGACAGTTTCTAGTTTTAGTATAAATCTGTATTTTTTGCATGATAATCTTAAGTATGATTTTCACATTTCCATGAAATATTCTCCAACTTCCCTAAAGCCTTTGACAGTGTTGCATGATAATAGGTGTATGTGGAACTAACAGTGTTTTTGTTTGATTATTTAAATTATCATTAGCAATGCTATTGTAACTTAATTATTTTGATTTGATATCTAGATGTTTATTGGTGTTGTAAACCTTAGTGTTTCTAGAATAATATGCCACTTTAAACCCTTTCCTTCCCAACTTTTGTATTGCCTTGCCTGGTATGTGACTATTTGCATCATCAGTAAATGTGATTAAAACCAAATTTATATTTAATAAATTCAGTCTTAGTACATAATAGAGGCCTTGCATGCTTTTATCGATTGGTACCAAACAAAGGATTTGAACTGATGACCTTTCCCGCAAATATGGCGTACAGCAGTCCATTCAACAAGATGTTGTAATTAACCTACTGATAATGGTACATTTGTATGTATTGGATAATCTGTAGTGGGTGGTAATATTTCTATTGAATTCCTTTGAACAATCCGCCATATTTACTGTATTCTACGTCACATGCAGGGCCTCTATGGTATAATTTAACCAATCAAATCAAATTATGAATCAAATTATGCATTTTGAGGGGAAAAAATCATGTTTAATTTGAAATAACTGGGGGAAAGTGTTATATATCTTTTGCCCTTTTTCACATCTTCCTCATGACCAATTATGTTAATTTTATTTGAAAATCTGCTTTTCATCTTTTTGATTCCAAGACTTGTTCATGGCTTGAACTTCATTAAGTCCAAAAATTAATATTTAAACATAATGTTATGTACTTTCTCAAAAGAAAATTTGAGCTATATTTCTGCCAGCCTAATTATCTTTTAGACATTGATCATCTGTAAAAAAAAAATAATCTGAATTGTGAGCAGCTAATATTTTTGACAACCATGATACAAAATTTTCCACCATGATGGTTTTAGATATTGATGTCATATTTTCTAATGATTCTTTACATCAGGATGTTCCTGAGGTTTTAGCTAAGATGGCAAGCCCGGCCTGGTCCGAGAGAAAAGAAGGCTTATTTGGTCTTCAGATAGTGTTACAAAGTTCCAGAGTGCTGAGTCATTCTGAAGTGAAGAGAGTGACAGAATTATTTACCAGAATGTTTGCTGACCCACACAGTAAGGTAAGAAATGACTTGTTTGAAGTAGACTTTAAGAGCTCACACCACCAAATAGATTTCCATTCATTCCTAACAAAACAGCTTCCATATCACGGCATATATCAGTTCGGCGGAACTCACAATTCGGATACCCACGCACATTTCGTATCCGAATTGTGATACCCGTATCAGAATAAGGATATGGAGGGGTATCTGAATTCTGATACTCCTCTCGTGGCGCAGAAAACAAATTGATGGCGCAAGCTGACAAGTACATGTAGAACATCTTTCTTGCATTTATGATAAATGTATCTGTGGAAATGTCAGTTTCATCTGTGCAATTCCAGCAGAACAGCTTCGAAACATGACGAGATAGCGTTTTATCACAGAAGGCAAAATAGTTTGGCCAATACTTTCTTAGAATTTAGAGGACGAATGATGATAATGTTATTGACTTTTATACATACTGGCCTGGTGCGCAGCGAAGCTGAATATTCATTTCAGCTGATATCCCGTTTCAGCTGTTTTTAAGCCGAATTCGTATACGGGTATCAGAATTGTGATACGGAGTATCCGAATTCGGATACGTATCCAAATTGTGAGTTCCGCCGAACTGATATCTTGGCTATAAAGCGACTGGTCACTTCAACTCTTGGATTTATTGTAAGATTATAATCTAGATGAGCTCATGAAGTGAAAAAAATGTATGGTAACCATGTTAATTATTTACTAGGTTGATGCAACATTGGACATGTTAAAAATTCCATTTTCTCCACCTTGCTTCAAATTTTCTCTAGACACTAAAAATCAACTCTCAGATTTCACAAAAACAGCAAAATTATTGTAATCTTAAACCAGTCTGACTACAATTGCAACACATAACTTGGTTAAGAAGTATTTTTACCAAAAAACATAAATCCTGCCATTTTCGAAGCTTGTACTTTTATAATAATAAATAAAATTCATGCTCCCACATTGCCCTGTGCTCGCCAAAAGTGTCTATTTAGTGTTGTGTGTCCTTATATACCTCACTAATCAATAGCAAGCAATAGCTCAAAGTATGCCCAAATTTCATGTTATAGTGCATGCTAGTCAATCGTCCCTATTTTGCCAAGATTGTCCCACCTCTTGTGTATCAAAAAGGTAAAAATCACAATGCATTTGTATGTTTTTTAAAAAAGTGTAAAAATCCTACAAAAGTGTCTTCAATACACTGGGTTAATTGGGAATATGGATGAGTATAAGAAATAATATGCCTTGGCCTTGATGTGCCCTAAATTCATGACCTTGGTTCATAATTTAAAAGCCTTAAGATGACTCTAAATTGATGGTATAGATGTTAGAATCTTTGTTAAAATCAAAACTCCTGGACCTTGCTAATATTCATGAATATACACTGCACTACACACAGCTAAATTGTCCCAGCTTTTGTTTTTACTATGTTGGCAAGTATGAATGACTTATATATGTTTGTTAACTTGCTGTTTTGTTCACTCGACCCCTCCAGGTTTTCAGTCTCTTCTTGGAAACATTAAGTGAATTTGTTTCCGTGTACAAGACGGATCTGGCAGATTGGTTATTTGTACTCATCACTAGACTATTGCAGAAGATGGGATGTGATATATTAGGATCGGTGCTACAAAAAGTTCAGAGATGCCTAGATGTTGTTAGGTAAGATGGCAAAATGTCTTGAAAAGGTAATCACGATCACATGTGGAAGAACCCGAGTCCTGAGTTTTATATTTCGGTCCAATAATTCATACCTTAATTATTATTTTTTTAAAATTAAATTTCGGTCCAAATACCTTCAAAGCAAAATTGAATTTACATTGGTTTCAATCCGTAAAAATAAACATTATGTCATATCCTACCCCCTTGCTAGTAATTTAAAAATATAAAAAGAAAAAAAAGAAGAAGAAGAAGACTAATCTTTATTCAAAAGCAAAAAAATTTTGGTCTGAGATCAGTATAAATATGTTTAATGTATTATCAAGTCAGATAGCCAAGTGTCAGAGAAATGTCTGATAATTGGAACTAAAAAAAAGTTTCTAGTTGGTTGTGTAATTTAAATCAATGTCCGCTACTCTCTGTTTTACAATTGATCTTTATATTTTAAAAAATGAGGTTTTTTTATTGGTAAATTAACATTCATCATAACTATGCTATTCTTGTTTTTTACACTTAATCTTTTTTAGTGTTAAAAATTCTAAATTTTCTAAATGGGAAATTAACATGTCTTACAATATATGAATACTATTTAATTTATTTTAACCAAAACCGTGTTTTTGTTTTTTGTTTTGCAGAGAATCATTTCCATATGACCAACAGTTAAGGATACTGACTAGGTTTATAGTGGATCAGACACAAACGCCAAATGCTAAGGTTAGTTAGTCACCGTGTGGATAATTAAACCTTAACTAAAATTGGTTTCAAATTGCCTGTTATGGTTGCTGTAAAATGGCAATGATGGCAAGGTGTTAAATGTATGAGCTGGACCTTGTTATGCTTAAAATAATTTGCGACAAGCTGTTAAATTGTCAATGTAGTAGAATTAATCAATTATATTATAGTGGAGGTTTAAATAAAATATATAATCAGCTCAAAATGAATAACAATGTTTCAAAGCTCATAGGGCAGTTTGAAGTGGAGTAGCACTTCAAGGTATGGCATGCCAGAGTTCATAAAACAAAGAAAATGTGTGTTTAAGTTTACATTTTATGCACATCTCCAGTGAAACTACATCCACAAATTGTTAGCTTTTAATTATTTTGGACTTAAGGTGGTTCTAACGGCTATGGTGTCCTGCACAGAATTTGTTCAAAATTTCACAGAAGGTGCAGAATGATGAAAAAAACCTGTATTCCAAATTTTGATTTTTTTTCCATCAAAGCATTTTTGAGTTATGTTATCTTTTATTTTCCAATTTCCCATAGACTTTGTACATGGCAAATTTGGCCACCATGAAAATTGCACAAAATTTGGCAAATTTCTGAAAAAAATACTATTTACAAAATATTTTTTTTCTGTGGCAGTGGTTCACAAAAGAAACTATTTTTTGTTTCTTTGCATGGCAAACTGATCATAGATTATCATAAATTTTGATTGAAAGAAATATCTTTCATCGTTTACGAATGCGAGACTTCTAATGTTTCTACTTCTCAAATTTATTGCGTTAATTTCTAGAAACACTGAATAGCCAGATAGCTCAGAATTTTCATTCATACTTCCCATACTTCAATTTTAACAAACAAGGTGTCAAATGAAAGCTTATCAAATTTGCAACAATCTCTCGTTGGCTTTTAAAATTATTGTGTTTCTAGAAAATTTTATAGGTGTTTGAAAATATGCCTAAATTTAAGAGCTATAAAATCATTTTTCTTGATAATAAAACACTTTCTGGCAAAAAGCCCACGAGAGAATTTACCTATTGTGATCCTTCACCAGCCCCTAAAATTTGAGTGTCATAGCACATTCCCTCTTGACATGAAAATTCAAAAACTCTGATTTTTTAGGGAATTTTCAAAAAATAAAGAAAAACATAAGAAATTGGCCGAATATTTTAAAACTTAATATATCTAACCTTTAAAGGGTTTTCTTTAAATGGAAATAGGTTTTGGTTCCCATTCCCAAAAGCTATTCACTTTATAGCTAATTTTCTGACATGTGTAAATAGCCGTTAGAGCTACCTTAAAATGAAAACTTATATTTTGCAAGGAGCTTAAAATAATGAAGAAAATGAACCATTTCACTAAGCAAAAAAAATAATGCTCTTCTTGACAGCTTTCGGAAGCTAACACCATTCCCTGTTAACTTATTTGATGGACTGTTGAAATGCCGCTTGTTATTGAGCTTGAAATAAGTATGACCATTTTAAATCCTTAAAAGCTTATTATATTTCATCAGAATCGGGACTTTGTAATTTGCCCTGTTTATCAAACAAGGAATGCAGAGTATGATGGCCGCATCAAAAGTCAACTGGTGATTGTTTGCTGGCTCTGACCAGATTTGGGCAGTTGGCTATGTTTTTTCTGTTTGAACCAGTAGGCAACTGCCCCTTACAAGAAATTTGTGACGAACGGTTACAGTTGATGAGTTTGTTCTGGAGTCGATAATTAGTTATGCTATTGCAAGTGACCTTTTCTGCAATCAGAAACTGACATATTGCACTTTAAAGGCAGAACTCAAAATAACTTTTCTAATTACAGAAATGATTCTTTCTACTGATCTTTGCAAAAAGTTGCAGTCAACATTCCTTGTATTTGCAGCAGCATTTATTTGTTTTGTTCATGTGGTTTAGCAAAGCAGCACAAATTCCAAACCCGTTAAGTTGTGATTTTCAGTTCTGCTTCGGCTCTTGAGCATTTCTTACACACATTTTTGAGCTGTTTTAGTAAAATCATGATCCAAATGTGCTCAGATGAGCACATCCTCTTAATATTTTTGATATAATAAATGGAAGGATGCCACTCCGTAAATGTTTGTTTTTACTACCACTTGACAAATTCTAGTGTTCTAGTGTTATGGAAAAAAAAACCAGGTATAATCTTGGTAGTGTTACACATTCATGCTGTTACTGCAGTTGCCAAATACACACAATAATTTATTGCCCAGAACAACCAGAAAATCAGAGTACAGGGCCCTATTATTTGTAAATGCAATGCCAAATCTGGATTTTTGTTTACATTGTTCTAGAAATTTGGGTTTGACCTATAATACTTGAATGGTTGCCACAGTCATTTGAAGTCACCTCATTGTAAATACACAGAAAATTAGAAGTCTATGGCGTTCAACATTTTTACCCAAGTACATTTGTTTTATTACTAAAACATATTGTTGAATGGATAGCATAATTGATTATAATCTGGTTTTATTTTTGTGTTGGTTCCATTAATGATAAGAAAAAATCGCTGTGTTGTTGTGTTGAAGAAATAATTCTGATAATGGGTTTATTTGTAGCTGTTGTGACCATATTTTTCTTTCATTTCTTTTATGATTTATGTGTGCTAACTCACCCACTCACCCACACCTCGTCTGTATATTAAGTTGGGTGTAAGTATTAACATTTTATAATGCCAAGTAGAGCTTAGATCAAACCAACTTGCATCGTAGTCATGCACATCAAACTCATTGAGATTTTCTTCCAGAAGAGAACAAAATCATCAGCATCAATTTTCTTTCAGCCAAATTCTAGATATATTTCAGATTTAAATATTGAATATGTTTAGACTGAACTGATTCTTTTTGGAATCAATACATCTTCCAAGCAAATCACGTTTGTCATGTGGCGGTACCCTGTGTCTTTTAATGCCAATGCATGTGTTTTGTGGTTGTGCATTAAAAGATACAGAGTATCATCAAATGATGGTTTAGACTCCATACCATGCTCATTATTGCTTTCATTGCTAGTTATTCCATGTTGCCATTGTTGAGATCTACCCTCTTAATTGGGTGAATTTGGCAGCACTGATTGGTTTATGTAGCATAAAAATTGCTATAACGATATTTGTCAAGTGGTTTTACTTATACTCTTGCACATTGGTTTTAGTTTGATGTCTTTCAGACCTGTCTACTGATTTTAATCAGATGCAGATTTATTTATCAAAACTTTAATTCACACAAACGTTGCTAATTGAAACAAGGAAGTAAGAGATATATTTGACCTATGAGGTTGAAATTTAAGGATCTGATCTTACACATTAAATTTCTTTGCTGAGTATTTCCTCAACTTTATGAGGGGTGCAAAACCTACCAAATGTGTTTGAATTTCTTAGGCCTTTGTTCAGTGATTCTAGGCACTACCCAACTGATGACCTACCCTGTATCCAATAGAGAATGAGCTCTGAATAGAATGCAACTTTTAGGCATGATTGATAGCAATTTGTACACTGATATTTGGTGTGTTTCCATGTTTGTTTAACTCTTTCGCTCCATAATTTCTTTTTCGAAAAGCGCTTTATTTGGATGGAAAGCCGCTCAGAGCGCCACAGGGTATTTACTTTTGATAGCTTTAGATCGCCTGGATTATTGTTTTTGCCAAAATTGATAATGGCGCTAGATAGTTCTTTGTATCAAGCGGTTACAGGCTGAATTCCGATTTTCTTCACCTTTTCTTAAAATAGATATTTTTATAGGTTACACTGGAAACTAATTCCGTTTAATCACGCATGCTTTTGCAAGCAACTGTGAGTGTTTTTCCTGAGTGAAAGAGTTAATGAAACATCATTCAAATGTCTTTGTTTGAAGGTGAACATATTTCCACTTGCAGACATGTGAACATATAGATATGCACTGTTGTTTGCTTTCTTGTTACTTAGAAGAACTCCAAAACTGTCAAATATTGGCCATCTGGGAAAATGGTTTTTGAACTCAATATTTATTTAACAAAAATACAAATACTCTCACAAATTGCTATGAACAGCATAAACTATATCTTCAAAATGAGCTCTCTGAAAATCACGTCCAGAATATTCAAACAATTGAGCTACTATGCAACTTGCACATAGGCGTAATTTAAATTTTTAATCACCTTACAAAGTCTCACACATAACGACAGCGATGACTTAAATGAAATGTAGTGGTGCTGGTTCCTACTTGACAACACGCATTGATGAGTAAAATCACACAAAACAGGATCGTCTTTTTAAGATAGAGTTTAAGTGTAGTCGAACAAAAAAAAAATTGACCATTTTATGAGGACTTCTGACTGCAACATCATAATATTGGCAAAGTGCTTTCATAGACTGATCATAGCCAGGTCAATGGTTTTAGGCCTGGTGAAAATTGTGAACATAGCTCAGTAAACACATTCAAGTCCATTGTTCATACCAAGCTTTTGTTAGATACACACTGTATTCATATACTCTTGTGTTTCATGTTTTCTGAAGAATCACTTTCCTTCTTTCTACATTCATAGGATTCTTAAAATCCAATTTGCATTCACTTTTGTCCAGTGGTGTAGCCAGAGTTTCAATATTAGGGCTGCTATTTTTTTTTTTTTTGCCAATCGACATATGAGACTCAAAGGGTAGATTTGGCTTTTGAAAAACTGACAAGCAAAAAAAAAGTCCCACAAGTGCTCAGACAACTCAATCTTGGCTATGAAGTCAATTTTGCAACAATTTTTACAGTTTTTCAAACAAATTGTTTCAAATTTTACTGACGTTGTTCAAAATAGAACGATAAATTTTGCTTTGACTTCAAATTTCACACAGTGGTGCAAATTTACCGACATGACCTCAATGAAATATTTGGGGTATGGCCTCACCACCTCTGGCAACTCCACTGCTTTTGTCACAACAATATGTTGCAGGAAAATGAAATCAATGCAACAGGACAGTGACATCCAGCCACAGTATATCATTTGCTAAGCTTTAATGTTCAAGGCAGAGTACCTTGGTGTGTATCAATTTTTGCACTGTATTTCAGAATAACGATCATATGCCAGATTTTATGTAGCACCTTTAAATTTGGCTTAGCAAATCCCCAACCGCTGCTGCCTTTGATTATGCAACCATCAGAAAAATCATCACAATCCGTGTGCTTTAGAGTGATGGCAAATGTGCAGCCTCAATCTGCATTTTGATTGTAATATTCCCCATTACAGCTCATCGTTTAGGTCAATATTCAGGTCAAAGTGAGATACAAGTGTCTTGCTCAAGGACATAACCTGTTGGCCCTAGTGGGGCTCAAGCTTGTGACCTATTGATATGTAGTACTGTGCTATTTTATTAGACCACACAAGCTTATCAAAATAGGCATTGAATGAATAACAGTTGAAAAAACTTTTTTGAGTACAATGTTTTGTAAATCTTTCTTTAAAGCTCATTGATCATAAACGTATATATTCGACTTTTTCAAATAATCTAGATAATAAGATAACGTTTCATACTTAAATTTTAGTATGCACATATTAACTGATCTAAATTTGTTGTAAAATGTTTGCGTACTGCATAGTACCTGTCGCAGGGGTTCTCAATTGCAATTCCCCACAAGCTGCAGAATGCCAGATGAATTACAAAATGTGATCCAAGATCGAAACAGTCCTTGCATGTGTTTGTTGGAGGGCCAGATTTATCAAACAAGCTGCCATTTTCAGGAGCCCTAATCAATGAAATTTTATTTAATTTATTTGAAAAAGTCTATTGTCATTCATTGTGTGAGTTAGCACCATTCCTAGCATCATAAAATAGCAGGATCATTGATTCATCATTCATATTATACACTTTTGTTGAGTCTGGCCCAATCGCTTCGAAAGAGAGATGGGCACTCCGACCTGTGAAATACAGGCCGTCCCCTTTACCTTTTTTTTATTATACACTATAGACTTTTAACTGTTGGATAGAAACCATTTTTGTTTCAGAAACTGAGAGATATCATTATTTGAAGGAATTATTCTGATGAAATTTCAATCCCTCCAATAGATATGAATTTTGTGCAAATTTTAGGTGACATGTTTTTTAGTTTAGGTGTATTCCTGAAAATGTTGAAAAAGTGTGTGTTAATTTAAACCCAAACTTGCCCAAGAGAAGTAGTAAATTGTAAGTGAAGTGTACTGTTTAGCACAATGTATCTGTGATACTTGAAGATAATATTGAGCATGCCTTCAGTAATTAAGTTTGCTGGAAAATGTGCCAAAAACTGAAGTGACACTGTGTAGGTTTTGGATGCACTCCTCTTTGATACAATAACAAGTCTGTGATTTTCTAACCAGTCACTAAAAAAAGCATGCTGGGTAATTAGATATGATGATACTAGCAACATTTGTTAGATCTAATCTTTGAAGTGGTTGTTTTTAGATTTAAGTATACCCTCTGTCTACATGGTGTGTCAATGATGTTGAATATCAGTGCAGGGGGAAAGATAAGAAGTGAAACAATGTCATGAGATATTTTTGCACTGGTAATTTGTTGAATGGTTTTGAATGCTGTATGGTATCTAACTGCATGGTTGGTGATCTCAGTGGATCATTACATCCCAAAGAAATATGCTGTGTAATTTAGGAATAAATGGGAATTTTGAAATTGAGACACTTGCAGAAATGCATTAAAAGTGCACCAAAGAAGGTATCAGCTTGAAAGTATATCCCCTTAATCACTTTTGTTTGTCACAGTCAGTGCATTGTGGTTTGTCCAATAGCTGGTCAGCTTTTTGTTATTTTTTGACTATCTATGGTATCATGAACTCTTGCTCCTGTAGGCCTTTTATCCATAGGCTGTTCCCTGTGCCATATGCCCTTGTTCCATGCTCCATTGTCCCCAATTGCCACTCTCTACACAGACAATGAGCCTTTGTTTTGCTTAGTGGCCGTATCAGTGGCCCTGTGTACAGCATGACAATTTGGGACAATGGAACATGGAACAAGGGCTCATGCCACAGGGGAACAGCACAGCCTATAGATGCAAGGGATGCTTTGCAATGATTAAGAAGGCATCTTATTTGATGTGTCCTTAAAGCTGTTTTCCATGGAGGCAAAGTGCACAGTATATCACATGCATTTCCTAGTCTTACACTCATCTTTGCATAGTGCACTATTTGTGGTTGGTTGGTTAACAACACTTACTGAAAGTAAACCTATTCAAGTCCTATTTCATTTTTTCATTTTTGGTCTCCACTTCACATTGATATTAAAGATTTTCAAATATATGCACATACTCAAACTTACTAGTCATGCTGATGGCAGGGATGACTTAGTTTTGAAAGTTGGGGAGCAGGTCTATCTATTTTGATAAAATCTGGCAGACATTCAATGGTATTGAGGGGGTTTTTTGCTTATACTATCCACTTATTTTGTCATGTCTTGATTTTATTTGTAAAATTTTCTATAGGGGATAAGTAGATCAGTAATTGTCACCCGAAATGTGATTTTCAAAATAAATATCTCTTTTTCCACTCTCTTCTCATCATGCAGATATTTTCAGAAAATGATTTTCTGTTTTTTAATGCAAACATTCTGCTTAATTCAATCAATTTCAGCTCATCTAAAGCATTTTTGTCAGTTTCATTGTGTTGTTCATGCCTCAAAAAGCCTGCTCATAAAAAAGGAGGGTGGAGAGAGAAAGAGGAGGAGTCTAATTACTTTTTCTTATAAGGCACATTTAGGTCATTAAAGGTTCTGAATTTGGAACACTGCTTCATTTAAAAGGTCATATCTATATGACTTATCATTTATTTTCATTTCTTGACCCAAATAGTTTTGCTGTAAGTACTATTTGGTCAAGATCCTTTAGCAAATAATGTGGTTTAAAGAGTTCTGCTCATCCTTCAATGGTAAAATTGTCATTTATAAAATGTGGTATAAATAAGTAATTAAAACAAAATTGTGTTCTAAAATTTTGGTACAGTGTTTAGATAGTGAATGTCTAATTTCTGTAAATATTTGGGTTTACTTATTGGTCAATTCTAAAATAAATATCCCTCTTAATCAAGGGAGTAATTTGCTGTAAATAATGACGGGGATTACCCAATTGGTGTATAATGATAATGACTAGTCCACTGAAATTAAAACTGTTTAAATGCTGACTTGTGCTTTGATAATTTGAGTAAAAGTAAACAATATCTCATTTCATACATTCCGCTTTAATTGTGTTAATTCCGTCAATCTTAATGGTCAGTTGCTAAAAATGTACGCATCCATTATAAGTGTTTAGTTGCATTGTGCATATCGCATAGTGAGTTGTGCATTTCCATGAATATGCAAGCGCAACATACTCACACTCTTTTACAAGTTTTAGTTTAAAGAACAGGTAATATAAATTGATATTGAAAGACGGTAATATTGTGTTTTGAAGGAAACAACAAATAAATAAGTAATCATATTTTGGATTTCCAAGAGATACAAAGGACTTGGTACCAGAGCTGATATTGCACAGGATTCTTCTTCTGAACTATTTGTAATGTATACACAGTCTATTCTTGTGATCTAGCTATGAGAGTGACCAATGAAATGCCGGTTTCATTTTTCATTTCTAGGTCAAGATAGCTTTACTGCGATTCATGGAAACGTTGATAGAACTTATGGATCCAGGAGACTTCATGAATTCCAGCGAGATCAGATTAGCTGTATCTCGGATTATCAGTTGGATGAAAGAAGCCAAGAACTCAGAAGTGAGGCGGGTAAGTCTTAATGGAGCCCTGTCCGATTGGGTCTGCATTTTTTCTAACTTTCTAAGATTTTGGTATCAAAATATTCCTCATATTTATGTTATTGCCCGTGTGAAATTTGACGGCTAAAACATGTTGCGTTTCTTAGATATAAGTGAAAATGTGTTAAAATTATAAATTTTATGGTAACCATAAAATTATTTACATGGTAAAGTATTGGCAAATGGAAAATGCAAAATTGCTCATGAAATCAAAAGAGTTGTTCCGATTTGACTGAAATTTGAAATTGAAGCATCTGAAGTGGTGATCTTTCTTATAACAGTGAAATCTTAAAATTTGAAAAATCGGAATATGTACCTTTAAGTATACCTTGGACATAAATTGCTGAGCCATCACAGGAATTATCACCACAATAACCAAAGCAATATACCAGGAGCTGTTAGGGATAAAAGTAGATGATCCTAGTTTTTGAATCACTTTTACCCATCGGTCCAACACGCTAGAATTTAGCTATTCAAGCAGACAGTAATTTGGCAGAGCGGCTAGAGTGAATCCTTGTGCCAGAGTTTGTGATTTAACCAAAAATATGACCAATTTGTCAGCCAGTTGTGGAAAATTCTCTGTGAAAATTCCTTTTTTGTATTAAAATTAGAACAGCAGATTCAGTACATCGTCATGGTTTGGAAACTAAAGAGATACATTTCAAGATTTTTAGAATTGCAAACAGCTTTGCTTTGCAGCCATTTTTGTTGGCTTATAATATCATCGGCGTGGTCAACTGTAGTCATTGATACATTAGAATTGATATATCTTTGATTTTGAGATCAGTTCGGCGGAACTCACAATTTGGATACGTATCCGAAGTTAGATACTCCGTATCAAAATTCTGATACCCGTATCTGAATTTGATTAAAATCAGCTGAAACGGGATATCAGCTGAAATTAATATTCAGCTTCACCTCGCATCATACCGTATATATAAAAGTCAATAACATTATCATAATTTTTGTCATCTTAATTCTAAGAAAGTTGTGGCCAAATTATTTTGCCTCTGTGATCTATCAGGACATGTTTCGAAACTGTTCCGCAGGAATTGCACAGATGGAAATGACATTTCCACAGATACATTTATCATAAATGCAAGAAAGATGTTCTACATGTACTTGCCAGCTTGCGCTATCGAT
>JXSR01S012951.1:57825-77265 GCA_000969725.1 Ophiothrix spiculata
AGTTTTCATTTCCTAACAAATTCGTACATCATATTCTTAGTGACTCACTTGTCCCATGCCTCTAATCCTGCCCTCGGCCCTGTCCGCTCTCAAGGGGTCAAAGGTTATGAACTTAAGGCAATCCATGTCTTAATCTTGGAGGGGCAAGATGGCTACTATTCATAATCTGTGGCTCAAATATTAAAATTGTGGATAGTATACACCCTCCAAGTTTAAGGCGATCTTTGACCTTGGCTATATATATAATTATGCTTTTAGCTTTTGTGAAATTACAGTTAGAATTAATCATGAACTTTTTGTGTCTGATCTTTGGCCTAAGGGTGATATGGTTATTGTTATTTGCTTGTACAGTGATTTAGCATAACATCATTACCCTTAAGTCATGACCAGGTACAAGATTCAAGTCTTAATTCTAATCTAAAGAAGTTATCAGGATCTTCCCATCATGCTTTGCTTTCAATGGAATTTTGTGTGTGGGTCGCAAAGTTGGTTTTAGTGATGATACACAGCACAACAAGCAGACCTCATCCCAATTTTGCATTTCAGATGTATTTCATTACTAAACCCTAATTTCAAGCCATACAAATATCCCATTGGAAGCAAAGCATGATGGGAAGGTCATGATGTCTTCTTTTATTTTAATCACTACAGCTGAAAAGATTTGTTTAGCAAAAACTAATTAAAAACTAGCTAATTCATAAAGTGTTTTGTAAGCTTATAACACATTGCGCAACAATGTATCCAACTTTGCAAAAGGCATATCTTTGTGAGTCCTTAATGCTTCTAGATAAACATACTTAAGGCTATCTCATGTAGTTATTGGCAACTAACTCATAGTAGTTGACATTGAATGTAGATAATTCATGCGTTCAAGTTCAATATTTCATGTCAATTTAGATCATTTTTGCATTCATAGAATTTGCAGTGAGTCCAATGCCAGTGTTCACTCTGTGTCTGTACATGTCTCTATCTTGGTGCAGAAAAGTTCCGATTAGACAACAAAAATAGTGAATTTGGCTCAAATGGGCCAAATGATTAAGAAATATGTCCTGCTGATGCACATGAAAGAGAGTAAACACTGTCCATCATAGTTTACCTTATAGAGCAGAGATGCCACTTTTCAGTATTTATACTGAAATTAAGTATTTTTATGAATGTGAAAAAAAAAAATTAGGGTGGGGTTTTTTTGCAAAAAATTGTACACAAATTATCCTTGAATTAATGAAGAGAGTATGTGTCATTTAAGCCAATTGATGGTCATTATATTAGTGTTAGAGAACAAGAGAATATTTAACACTGGCCTGTCGAACCTCAACAGTTGCCTTACTTCGTGACAGGTGAATTTACACTTGCATCATTCAATATTTTGTTCAAAAACACAGTGGCATCTCTGATAGAGCCTTGCTATTTGGTCTGACTTCTGGTAATGTTCAATTGGTGTATAGATATTTCCCATTTTGCCATACTAACCTAATACCCAACCCAAACCCTCCACACCAAACCTGTCCAATCATTAATCCTGATTTATACACCAATTGAAAATTATGCAAAGCCTTATCCCAAATTTAGTTGAAAGAAGCAGGTAGTTTTAGGTAGCTTAAACCTATTTAACAAGAAATTATTTATAGTTCGTGGTTGCTCTATAGTACCATATGCATTCAGGGAATTGAAAATATGCATATTTTGCTTTTTTTAGATACTGTTAAAGTTATGAAATTGAATTATTTTTATTTTGTTTGAAAAAGTTATTATATTAAGTTTACCAGTTCAGTTATAAGTCAGATATATCAAGAAACAAGATGATGTATACTTTTTGAAAACTTTTCCTAAATAATAATATTATATGTTTTTTAAACATTAGTTTTTTCTAAGGCTTAGTCTTGCACACAGTCCATATCCATTGCTAACCTGATGTTTTCTTTGTTTCTCCTACTAAGCAGGGTTTGACGGAGACTATGAATAGGCTAGCTCTTCAAGATGCATCATATGACGATGAACAGTTCTATGAAGGAGGTAAAAATGGTTGTTTTATATAAAATTCTGACAAATGCAATCTGTCATGCCTTATTGATAACCAGTGTATGAGCCACAAATTTCTGTAAATAAGCTAGGTCAAATCACAATTTTCTTTGGAAATTTATCATAATAGGCAAAGTCATTCAAAAATTTAGCATGCCAATTAAACTCTTGAACCTTTTCATTGCTGACATTTTGTTTTAATGCTAAGACAATGTTTGGTAACTTGGTTTGATTGATTTAACTAAAAATGCAACTATAATATTGCAAAGCAACAACACAGTGATGCAGGGTTAGTACAGGTTCTTGAAAGTCCTTGAATTTTAATTTGCAATTTCCAGGCCTTGAAAGTCCTTGAAAAACTGAATTTATCCAAAAAAAAGTCCTTGAAAGTCCTGGAATTTTTGAATGTCAGAAATGTGAAAATTTAATATGTCAAAAGAATTTACCATGCAATTATTTTTATCCAATGGGCGAAAACAAATTTATTTTATTTGTTGAAACATATTCTGCCGGCCACCGCCATTAAGGGGAAAGTTCTTGAATTCTTCTTGGGAAAAGTCCTTGAATTTTGTAAGTGAAAAAGTGTACTAACCCTGTGATGGGTCCATGATATTACACCATGTTAATGGTGTCTCGTTGCCCACTCAAGTGCATTCAAATTTCAATCAATCACATTTAAAATTTATTTCAATCCAAAATAACATACATAATACATAGAAATAACATGGTTCATAGTTCATTTATTCACCAATCGAAATTTGAAATCAAGAATGTTGATAAAATGAATAATATGATGGGAACCCTACAAATAGCTCATAAAGTTTAGCGACCATTTATAGATAAGATATAAGTTGCCAAAGACAAGAACAGACATATAGGAACATAAAACATAGTGATAGACATAGACTGAAAAGACTGCAGACAGTTACAGTTGGGCACTGCAGAGAAGAGAACATGCATATTTAGCTTTTGTTATAATCTGTGGTATTGGCTAGTTAGATGGACATGAAACAATTCTAAAACATTTTGTGATTTATTTTTCCAAGTCACAGGCCATAATCTGTATGGCCATTGTCTAGGCTATGAAGCAAAATTTAATTCTAGGTATATATTTTTCTTAATTTTGTAAGCTTTTAACCCTTTCCAGTCCATTTTCCCCACCCCAGGCTGAAGGCATTTTACCTCTAAACTGACCTTGAAAGTAAATTCAAATTATCCTTAAACATATTCTACATAATTCAATGAGACTTCAGCATAACACACCTGTTTGAACTATACAATATGCCTGGGATACTGTTTTTGAAGGTCAGAGGCAGTGAGTTCAGTTATAGTTCACTGTTAGTTGTGACGTATAGTATACATCATACGCCTGAGCTGACAGTAATTTATGAGGTATACCATGCGTCATACGACTGAAAAAGGTTAATGTGTTGACACTCAGAACCATTTCAAGAGCCACTGACATGTGACGGACATTTTGAGGGATTTTTCTCTTTCTTGTGACAAGGTGCTAAATAAATATACCTTATGGCAGCCATTGCATATATGACTTTCTTGCACTCGCATGACTGTCTGGTGTTTCTTGCTTTTCAGAAGAGCCAGCTGATATCCTTGCACCATTGCTGACTGAGTTATCTAATCACAATGAAAGGTACGTTATTTAGAGAATAAAAGATAAGGTTTATTGTTTTGACTGTCATCGATCGTTTCATAATGGATGGGCGTACATTCACATTGTGAAAAATAATGTTCACCCATCCATTATGAGACGATAGATATTAAAACAATAGACATGATCTTTAGTCACAAATTTGAGTCATTTTTAAGTCAAGAATGAAGAAAGTAGAGCAGTACGCATTGGATGTGTGAGTATGTTTACATCTCACCATGATTTCCAACGTGCCACTCTACTACGTTTAAACGCACTCTCATATATGTGGATCGTCATAACGAAAGGTACCTTAATACCGGCATAGTACATTACGAGATACGGGCCATTGAAGCTAAGCATAGTGAAAAATCACGTCCAAGGTCGAAAAAATTTCTAATTTCATCAGAAAGGTTATCATTGAAGTGTATTCTATCATATTAATCAGGTTTCAACATCCAAAACATAAGAAAAATGTATTAAAAACCAAGCTAAAAATCCTCTCTTGAGACCAAAAAATCAATTTTGATTTTGCCGACCTTAAGGTACCATTCGATATGACGGGTCACATATTGTCTCATAATGGATAGCCAAAAGGAAGTAAAATCATTCTCAGAGACTATGAATTTATCATATAAAATGCCACACATCTGCAATTCCATACAGGTTGTGCCGTTTATCACCTTTTTGACAAACCATGACACTTCACTAGCGAATTAAAGTTAAAGAAAATTACGGAATTTGACTATTAGTCCTATTTAAAATCAAACACTTTGGTATCATTTGGGTCCTGGTACTATGTTGCTGTTTAAAAAAACTCATTAAGGCATGTCAGTATAGACTATAAAAAGACAACAAAGTCCACAGCATCAAACAGCTAGAATGTTGATGTTGTAACCTAATTTTGCAATTAACGTAAGTTTTACAGTCTAGATGTTACTACGAGAACAGCCAAAGATCCTATCGTTAAAACTATTGGGTCTGTTGATCTGTTGGGAAATGTGTATAGTCAAAGAATTCTTAGGTGCAGTTCTCAGCCATGGCAATGTTTTTGTTTATACAGGCAACTCAAAGACGACTTAGTAAATTGTAAATATTCTGTTTAACTGTGTATCAACAGGTTTGAGGAGAGGCGGGCAGCCATGATGCAGCTGATTAAGATGACCAGGACTGAAAGCTTGACCATGTGGGATGACCATTTCAAAACGGTGCTCCTGCTGATGTTAGAAACACTAGGGGATGTAGAGGTATGTCATGAGCAGGGTCCCATAGCTTGACCATGTGGGATGACCATTTCAAAACGGTGCTCCTGCTGATGTTAGAAACACTAGGGGATGTAGAGGTATGTAATAAGCAGGGTCCCATTGCTTGACCATGTGGGATGACCATTTCAAAACGGTGCTCCTGCATATGTTAGAAACACTAGGGGATGTAGAGGTATGTAATGAGCAGGGTCCCATAGCTTGACCATGTGGGATGACCATTTCAAAACGGTGCTCCTGCATATGTTAGAAACACTAGGGGATGTAGAGGTATGTCATGAGCAGGGTCCCATAGCTTGACCATGTGGGATGACCATTTCAAAACGGTGCTCCTGCTGATGTTAGAAACACTAGGGAATGTAGAGGTATGTAATGAGCACAGTTCTGTTCCGTCCACAACATATCTTCCAGAACCACATCTCTGAACTTGTTTAAATTTAAACTTGGAAGTAAAAATGACAGCTGGAATTCATGTGCCAGCACAAAATCTATAGCAGGCTTCTGGCATTGGGGTTCAAAATAGAATTTGAACAAATTTACAAATTTGACAGCCAAAATTCCAGATTTCATGAGTTGCAATAATTAACTGGGATTTAACAAATTTGTTGTGCCTTCCATATCCTCCAACTGGAATAGAAGGTAAAAAAAAACAGCGGCAACTTAGTGATAAAATAAATGAATTTCTTCATGCTTAATGTAAATGCTTTTTGAGATGGTACTGTAAAACTAACAAAACACATACTAAAAATGTGTATGTATAAGACGATCAGAGACACTGGAGAGGGATACCTAACTTGTCTTCATGTAAATCGGTGTGGCTCAGTAGAAACCTCGCTTAGAAAATGAGATATCTTAGGTTCAATTTCTGACAGTCTAAAGTCTTTGATGTGTTACAGTTTGCCATTGCATAGAAAAATATTATGAAATAAACAAATAACTTCTGATAATGTGATTTGATTTCCAGCCTTCAATTCGTGCCATGGCATTGAGAGTGTTAAGAGAAATCTTAAGGAATCAGCCAGACAGGTTTAAGGACTACGCTGAGCTAACTATACTTAAAATATTAGAAGCGCATAAAGACCAACAATCTGAGGTAAGTCAAACTGAAGTAATTTGCTTTCACTTACATTCCAGTAAGCACCCACCTTTTGAGTTGTGGGAATATTGTTGTTGTAGATATGGTTAATTTTTTTAAATTTATGGTTGGCCCTTGAATTGAAGAAATGAGCAGTCCTACACCTCAAAAGACCCCAAACTTGGCACGCTAAGTAGGTGCAAATCTATATCAATCATATAATTGTTATCTGAGGCAAATAGGTGCTGAATACTATATAATAAATCATTATACCATGATGACTTAGAATACGTTTTTTCAATAATATTACTGTAAAACTCATTATTTTCGTAAGAAGATGTTTTTGCGATTTTGGCTCTAGTGCACATGTTTTGAGTTTTTATTTTTGTGATTATCCAAGTGTGACCGTCCATCCAAAACCAGCAGTAAATGCCAGCTCTTGTCATTTTTACTTTTTTTAATTATTTGCAAAGACCATGCTTTAAGGATTAAAATGACACCTTAATGAACTTCACACGATTTCCAGAAGTCAAGTTATGGTCCGTCAAAGATTGTCAGGGAGTAAAACGTATAACTGAGATAAACGTGTTCAAAGATCAGTAAGCCCTATATTTTCTGTTGATTGTATTAAAAATATGAAAATTTAATTCACATTTCCTATCATTTTCTTGAAATGAAACTTAACTGGTATTTTGTAGTAAGCACGAGGATTTACAAAAGTAAAATGGCAAGTCTCAAGACCTTTTATTTTCCAACTAAATGGCCAAATGTATATACTATCAACTTTTCTCACCATATATGACAGGTTTGAGAAATATTTGCCTCATACTTTGCGCTAGTTTTATTTTTCCGTTTGAGGATTGATTTGCGAAAATAAAAAGAGATTTACGTCATTCTTTAAACAGGTTGTGAGAGCAGCCGAGGAAACGTCAGCAACACTAGCCAACTCCATAGCCCCAGACCAATGTGTAAGGGTATTATGTCCTATTATACAGACAGCTGAGAACCCTATAAACCAAGCTGCTATCAAAATGTTAACCAAGGTAAGCCATAGTCTATGTAAGATAACCCATAGCCCCAGACCAATGTGTGAGGGTATTATGTCCTATTATACAGACAGCTGAGAACCCTATAAACCAAGCTGCTATCAAAATGTTAACCAAGGTAAGAAATTTAAAGCATATATGGGTTCTAAATCATGACAAGGCATCCATATGTTGCTTAGTTAGGCCCTTTTTTCCCGTTTACCACCAACATCATGTGTTTTTGCCCACATCGCCAAACATGTAATCCTGAAATATTTTGCTATTTCATTTTTGGGTGTGTGAAAAGCTAACCATTTAACAACCTTGTCGAGATCATTATCGAGTGTACATTTGAGATCAGCGACAGTTTTTCCAACTGCATACATTGCTGTGTCATCGGCATACATACTTATGGTTGTTCAAGTGCCTTATCATAAAAAACACAGCAAAATCTTGTTTAGCCGAGCGTTATATTCAAATCAGTGACCACAAACTTGACTTTGACAACCATCCATTCCTAAGTTTTTTATTTGTCTAATCTTGCAGGTTGTAGAGACCATGTCACAGGCAGAAATCGCTGGTATCATAGAAGAACTTATTCCTGTATTATTGAAGGTAAGCAGAATCTTGCAAATCGCAGCAAGGTCTCTGTAAGAAACGCATCTCCCCACGCACGCATTAGCCTGGATTCGATGTCCAGTGATTGAAGATGTCAGATTTGATCATTGAATGTTTTACAATTTGTTTTTCTGGCTGATTAATAGTATTTAGTCAGAAACTTAATCTTCTAATACGCATATGTTAGCGCAGTTAGACCTTTAGAACTCTTATTGACTGAAGGTGGGCACCTGATGGAGCCTATTTATGATCCCTATTGTTCTAGCCAAATGTTTGAAATATTACTCTTTTAAAAAAGTGCCCTTTCAAACAGTTTTTATGTTTAGTTGCAAAATTGTCAAAAGTTGATGATGAAATAAATCAAATTTATTTGGGCATGACCCTACAAATAGGTTTAGCCGAATTCACATTTTCATAGGCAAACATTTCCTGAACTTAACAATCTGATGTTATGAAATTTGATCAAACCTTTTGAAAAATTACTATTTACAAAAAAAAAATTCTACTGCTGTGGTTTGCAAATGAAACCATTTTTTTGCTATGAGTTGCAAACAGATCACAGATTATCTAAATTTTGTTTTGATGAAATTTCTTTCTACGTTTACGAACTGGAGACTTGTAATGTTGGTGCTTTCCAAATTTGCTATGATAATTTCTAGAAATACTGAGTTGCCAGATTTCTCAGAATTTTCATTCATACTTCCCATGCTTCAATTTTAACCAATAAAGTGTCAAATGATAGCTTAATTGATTTGCAGGAACCTCTCATTATTTCTAGAAAGTTTTATAGGTGGTTTAAAATATGCCTAAAATTTGGAATAAACTTTCTTAATAACAAAACACTTTTTGGCAAAAAGCCCACAAGAAAATTTAGCCATTGTCATTATGCACTAGTCCCTGAAGTGTGAGTGCCATAGCACGTTCTTTGCATGAAAATTCAAAAACTGTTTTTTTAGGGAATTTTCAGAAAACAAAGAAAAAAATAAGAAATTAGCCGAAAATCATGAAACTTATCAAATTTCACTATTGAAGGGGTTTCTTCAATTGGAAATAGTTTTAGTTCTCATCCCCCAAAACTATTCTTTTTATAGCTATTTTTCTGACATGTGTTAATAGCCATTACAGCTACCTTACAGAAGTGACTTAATATCATTAAATATGCATGCCCTGTTTATAACTGATGTTGTGGTTCACTCTCCAAATTTGTTAACTTTTTGGCATGTCTGGATGCTGCTAATGTTCAGCCCAAGTAATCTCAAAATTGGGGTATTGAACATGCATGTGTGAGTGTTCGATGTCATATTGGGGAAATGTAAGGAGGGAGGGAGACTAATAATTTTTTGATGTATTGTTAAATATTCCCAATAACATTTGCATGAAATTCGTCAGCATTGTGGAAATGAAACGCTCATTAGAAAATGACTGCTTGGCTGCATGTAAGCTTACGTCATAAGGCAGGTTCATCTGTACAAAATCTGATGCTCAACATTTCCCATGGTACCCCTCCCCCGACTTATCTCCCCTTGACTATTGGCTGCAAAATATATATACATGGTTTACTCAGACTGCCATAGCTTAAATTTTTCAGAATTTTGTTTCACATAATAGTGTACAAACTTGGGTTATACAAGAACCACTGACATATGGGAGTTTGATTTTTTAGGTATTCTTATTTTTATGTATTCTGGTAGCTAAATGTTAAACATTAGTGCTGGGATCGGCAAGTATTTTGATTGTCGACAAAACCCCCAGAATCGAGATACCGACATCGATAATGTCAACAATGCTTTTTCGTCAATGCAACAAAGGTGCTTGAAATTACAAGTTGTGGCTCTCTGTTCTAGCCAAGAAATGTGGCACTAGGATGTAGCGTCATTTTTGAAAAGTTTATGATGGTTGCGAATGAAGTAATATGGTAATATAAGGGTAAATTTTATAACAAAGTTGAGATTTCAAGTTTCTCAAGTATTTTGTTTTTTATGTTTTTGTTAACAAACTCGGTATATAAACAGGCTTGTTGACAGGGAGTGAATTTGTCAACAACATTATTGACAAGCGGCTTCTCGATACCAGTTATTATAAAAGAGTTATTACAGTGGAAGGATAACAAACAAACAAAAAAACAGGTGGACCTTATGGCACCACCTTCCCACAGTATGGTTATGGGTCTGCTTTTTAGCAAGATAGGGATACGTTTTATCAGGAAAGTTGAGAATAATTCAACTTTCCTGGTTTTATGGCAATTATTTCCAAACAAAACAAAATATTCATACATCCACACAGAGGGAATGTTGAACACAGAATGGATCAGCCTGCCTTATCAACATGGTGTCGAATAAAAAAGCTGTTTATTTTGCCCCCTCTGTAGGCTTATGACCATGAGATAAGCTGTGTGCGTAAAGCCTGTGTGTTTTGTTTAGTGGCTATACACAGCGTGATGGGTGAAGACCTTAAGACCTTCCTTCAGGAGCTACCAACGTCCAAGGTGAGCGCAAGTAGCCTAAGTAACAATAACATCATATTTGAAATCTTGTTTTTGATTTGATTCTTTTCTGCAGTCGTATGACCATCTAGAAAGTAGTGTTCGCAAAGCCAGCGTATTCTGCCTTGTTGCCATACATATGGTAATAGGTGAACAACTTCAGGTTTACTTAACAGAATTACCTAGGAGTAAGGTGGGTGATTCTAGCTAGTCATTTTGTTCATTTCATCATCACAAATCCGCCAGTAAATCCTTGGTGTGCAGTTCTTCATCCGTAGTATTATGCTTGACAGGTAGTTTTAGCTAGGTTGTAAAGCTGGTTACGGGATCTCTGTCGCTTTTGTTGTTATATTTAGCTGCATAAGGTATAATGTGGTCGCCAAATAATCTTGTCACATTACAGTAGAATTGCTTAGCTATGTTTAATGGTGGTTTTAAAGTGCATTGGCATCTTGTGTAGCAATTTTGTGACAATTCAGAGGTCTTGTACTGCAATAGAACTTGTTTTACATACGTGACCGACCACATTGATAAGCATAAGTTAGGTCAAAATCAAAATCGAGTACTGGTATCATCAGTGGAAAGCTTTTTTTTTTTTTTTTGAGAAACGTGATCGCAACATATTATCTCGTTTTGACCAGGGTTTGATTTAATTATTTTACAACTTCGCAACATATTATTATCTCGTTTTGACCAGGGTTTGATTTAATTATTTTTACAACTTTTGTTGATTTTACATAAATGTGAAAGTGTAGGTATGTTCATTTGTTATTGATCAATATGATAAAGGTCAGAATAAAGCAAATAAAAGTGACTGAAGCTTATATTGAAAGAGAAAACAACAAATAAAAATAAAATAATTACAAATTTTCAATTTTCAATTTTTGGACGCGGGCGGTAACAGGAAACCCGGAATTAATTGTGAATGGCCTATATGATATAAATTTGTGTCAATCGTGTTTCCGTTGCAAAGTTAGAGCCAAAAATATAACTCCCATGTTAGAGGTTCAGGATGTTCAACAAAGCCTAAGGCCTAAAAACAGTTGTTTAATTGGGTAACCTGACCGACCTTAATTTTCTAGTCAAATAAAAAATTAGGGTTGGAAAAAGGACCCAAATTTACTGAATTGGTGTTTTTGGAAAAATTAATTCAAAAAAGTACCCAAACTAGCCTTATATTGGGTGTTTTAGGTGAAGATAAATTTAAAAAAATATTTGTCACATATTTTCAACTTCAACAGGTACATCTCAAAATTAGCTTTGCCTTCAACTTGAATCTTTCAATGTGGCAGGTCATGTATTTCCCAAATTTTGGGGTCAAATCATTACCATTGCAGCCTAAACAAGAAGGTTATAGATTTATCATGCATGTTACAAATGTTCTAAGTATTACAAAATCCAATTTGTGCATTTTGACATTGCTGCAATATTACCATGACAGATAGGCTGTAAATAGCATTGTTATGGTTTATGGTTATTGTATAACCAGGTCGAGATTGTGTAATGAAAAATATTGACTTCATAGCATTGCCAATCATAAGACACTCCTAAAACCACCATAAACATCACGATTGATGATCACTTCCAATTTGGATGCGTTCACAGCTAAAATGACAAGGTTATTTACAAATTGTTTTCATAACACAGCAAGTTTGCTATTACGTGCCAACAATGACAGAGATTGGGATGCCAGCCACATCAATGTGATTGTTTGTTTGTTTATCGTGTTTCTTTTCCATTAAAATCTGCTTGTTTTGCTTTTATTGGACATCGTTTTCCTCATTAATTTACAGATATACTTTAGTTTTACTCATTAATTTACAGATATACTTTAGTTTTGAATGAAATATATAAAAAGAAGAGGAATCAAATTTTAGAATTTACCCTTGTATGTGTTTTTAGCAGTGTGGCAAGTTTATGAATTGGTAGTTATCCAAAGATGTTGAAAATGCTTGCTATTTAGTATTCCCTTGTGCTTGATTCTTTTGAAACCTATTTCAGTTGAGTTTTTATATATATGATGCAAAATTAATGAATTATGTGACATTTATTATGAATCTCCAATCCTCCACTAAAGGTATCATTTCAACCAGTGCTAGCGGTGCACGTGCCAACTGGCGCTTTGACTATACTTTGATCAACACTAAATAGGCGGGAATTATGAGGCTTTTCTTTATCCGCAAGTAAACATAATCCCACTTACACACGCGTTATTGATGCGCATGTCACACATACTATGTACGCTGCGTCTCGTGCTGTATTCAGGTACGCATGCGCTTATCTGTATCAATTCACGATGTGAAGAAGCCTGCCAATTTGGTGTTGATCAAAGTATAGTACTGGCTGGCACTTTGACCAGCTCAATATACAAAAAAATACATCAAGAATACACAGAGAAAAAGGCGCAATTGGTGCTTTACACCACAATTTTCTCATTTATGTGGCACATTGTAAGGCTTAGTTGAGAACCCCTGATTTAAATATGCATAAAGGTAGTACTTGTTTTGTTTGTGTCTTGTTTTTTGAAGAATTTAATAGAGAGTTTTGAGAAAAAATAGTTACTTTGACTTGGTCATAACTAACTTGTTCAGTTTTGTTGCTTTTTCTGAAGGTTGTTTTTGCATTTCTTCATTTTGCAAAACATTTAAATCTCACAATGTCAGTTTTTTAGGAAATTTTCCAGAAAAAAAATCAAATTTTGTTGATACTTATTTTGGCATGATTAAAAGACTTAACAGTTTGACATTTCAGTAAATTTTGGCAAATCCAGATATCATTCTTAGGAGTTTGTTCATATTTGAGACATGTACTAAGCTTAAAAGTAGTTCAATTTTTCTATAACCTCTCAGGATTTTTGATTGAAAAAATGATAAAAATTTGACAACTTTCTTGCTTCTGTGTGGCAGAGTGTTTGTTTTGTTAGCACCCAGTATTGCTGTGTTCATGCGTTAAAATATAAAGGGTGGTCTTTGCAATAGTTAGAGTTGCTTGGTGGAGGAGTGGTATTGGTTGTAGAGTATTTTGGTAATATAAAAAATCACAATTAAGTGTCTTGTTTTGTATGTAATTTATATATTTTAGATTCTCTTCTTGCAAGTGTATCAGTAGAATATGTGTGGTGCAAAGGTATGGTAGCTTGCACAAATTAAGAGGTGTTAATCAACCTTGAAAATAAGCATGCACGTAACAAGAGTTTTTAGGCAACAAGTAAATCCACTCCCCTCTGTAGCACTCGTAAGAGCTTAAACTAATTTGCAGGCAATTATACGTGACACTAAGCAGATTAAGTTTAGTTCTGACTAGTTTATGACACTGTAAAGTTACTGAAAAACATTCTGGAAAAAGTATACTTTAGGTTCCATCAAAAACTATACCCTAACCCTAAAACTAACCATAACCTTAACCCTAAATTAAACCTAACACTAACCCGAAACCCTAACCCTAAAATACTGGATGGGACCTAAAGTACACTTAGTCCAACATTCTTTTTATGAAATGATATTTAGAATTAACAAAAATGTCAAATGTAACAAGATCAACCCAATAATTTGAAAAATTGCTTTTTAATTTTCTTTGAAATGAAAATGTTGACAGCTTGTTATATACAACAAATATTAATATTACATTTTGTTTGTTTTGATTTCAGATGAAATTATTGAATCTGTACATTAAACGCGCACAAGCAGAGAAGGCTGGCCAACCAGCAGGCTCCCCTAGTTCACCTTCATTATCTACCGGCAGCAGATAGCCCAGATCTAACAAGTCCTCTGATTGGTGGGTTAGTTACTTGCATGGCAACATACAACCCACTTTGTCATTGGCATTGTGCAAATGTAAAGACTTTTAAAAGGCGTTGTTGACACGGTGTATACAGGCAGAAATTATTGCAAACAGCAGCAGCACACTCTATAAATATCATTTAGGGTATTGAAATTAGTCAAGGGAAGATGCTCAGATGTATGGATAAAAGAACGAATAGTTGGGCTCCATTCTTGGAGAAATTGTGCAGATATCACAAAACATTAGCAGAAACATAGCAGAAATACCATAACTTTACAATTACAGTCACCCTGGATAGATAAACACTGATCAACTCTCTATATATAAGTAGCTCTTTATACCAGAAAGGAGTATCATCTTAGTATCCGATATTGATGGCAATGTGATGTATATATTAGTAGAGAATGAATTAAGGGGCAAAAGTCATTTGAATTCACCATTCTGGAAATGATCCCCATTTTACACTCAAAATAAACCCAGTTTACCACTTTAGAGAATTTTAACATTATTTATCCTTTGGAAATAATCCCACTTTACCAAAATAAAACAAAAACAAAAAAGATCACAACAGAAATTAATCAAACATTTCAACCCTTCTTGAATTCACAGCTTTCCTATCTAGAAATTATCAAACTATAAACTTCAAAATAGCCAAAAGCATATATCAAGTGTTTTATATGAAACACCTTGTACTGATATCAAGCTCAGTTTTTGTGATAGTGAGAATGGTTAGGCAAATGAATTTACGGTCTTTTTCTGATATAGTTTAAGTGTACATATATTTCAATTATCTGCCACAATTCCCACATGATGAAATAGTTCTCTTCTTTTGTATATTTGCTTGTATGATGTATCAACAAAACACCGAAAACAAAAACAGTATGATTTGAAACTAGATCTAGGTTGAAAACGTAGCAGAACTTTTTGTTTTCTTAAAGGCATCCACATACAGTGAGAAATTTCTGATAAGCACCACGTCACACCATGTGTAAACAGTGAACATGACTGCTAATGGTTCATTCAGAGTCTTGTCGATATGCATCAATCGAAAATCGATGCTCACTGGCGTGCAGTCTTTGTTCACGCTATGCACAAGGAATAGTGCGTATAAAAGACTGCGCGTTGATGAGTGTCATACGATGCATATCGACAGACTCTGAAGAAACCCTTAGTCATGTAACAACAGAATTGGCCTATTACAGGTAGAGTGTATGTGTGTGTGAACTTTAAACTTGGCTCATGAGAAGATTAAAATGAAATTCTTTTTCTCACTCTAGGAGATCTGATCTCTCTAATGTGGGTGCCTTGAGGGATTGAATAAGTGCTGCTCAAAGAAAACAGTAAATTTTCGTAAAAGTTTTGAATAACATATACCAATTTGAACAGTTTTCACAGGTATAACTTTGAAATTTGTGGATACATTTTAAGAAATTAGACATAAAGTTTGAGGTATATGGTAATTGAGAATCAATGTTAAACTGGGAACCTAGGGATTCTTAAGAGTCCTTCATACTCTTCATACCCAATATTTTTGTTTAAGTTGTGTTTTAGTTTTTATTCAATAACGTTGTACAAATTTGAAGGGGTAAAATCCAATTTAAACTCTAAACTCATGTGCAGGTAGTACGTCACTTTAATTTTAGCAATATGTTTGGAAATCTCATTTTGAAATTAGTAATAATAACACAAGATATTTTGTCTTTAGACAAATTTTATTCATTATCATGCTTTGAGGTGTCCAAGTGTGGGAAAATATTGGATCCAAAACATGATAATGATAAAATTGGATGATTTACGCCCGATATTTATTGGTCTCGCTATGAGTTTTAAAATATTGGGCTCGACTGCGTCTCGCCCAATATTTTTGCAACTCATAGCTCGACCAATAAATATGGGCTCAATCGATCCAATTTTATACCATTATTGGGCAGATCCCGTCTCTTGATTTTTGCATAATTTGTTCATCTTTCTTATCTCCAGAGTTTGAAGTTAGTTGCAGCATCTGACCATATGTGTACATTTGTCAAAGTTAATTTGGGGGAATTTGGCAATCGATCTGCATTCAAACACAACAGCTGTATTAGATCATCTTGCAATGTTTTTGAAACTTTGGGCTTCACTACACCTGATTATCTAGGGAAAAAGTAAAAATACAAATACAAATGAAGAATTTTATGCTAGATGACACAATCAGGAGCAGCATGGCAGTTTTAACATCATCAAGTTCAGTTTCAGATATAGTTTAAGTGTACATATATTTCAATTATCTGCCACAATTCCCACATGATGAAATAGTTCTCTTCTTTTGTATATTTGCTTGTGTGATGTATCAACAAAACACCGAAAACAAAAACAGTATGATTTGAAACTAGATCTAGGTTGAAAACGTAGCAGAACTTTTTGTTTTCTTAAAGGCAGCTGAGACAAATATTTGTCTCAGCTTTCAGAACATTTTTATCGATACTTGCACATTATACATTATTTAGTCAGAATTGTTCAAATTGATTTTACATGGCTTCATTGAGAATGACAATGCCGTCACATCTTGCATGTGATTATTGTTTTCAATATGGTACATTTCAACTTGATTTCACTGTTCACAAAAGAATAATCTAATCATATATATACTGGATCGTAGGGCAGAGATTACTGTGAATAGCATGTACATAGTTTCCAATCATTTATCTGTGCCTTTTGCACTGTACTTATCAAGTGTCACAATTTGATCCAAGTGTTACTATTATACATTGTGTGTGTATACAACTAAGACTTTTGGGTTGCTCTGGCAAAATGAGTAGAAAGTTGCGAAAGAAGATTTTGTATAAATGGCTTCAAAAGTTAAAATATGTTGAAAAGGTCGAATTTCATTTTTTTGACTTAAAACGCATCCATGCATAAGTGTTTAACTAAACCTCAAGTTTCAAAGGTTAATTATGCTGGGAGTTGCAGTTAATCACGGTTAATTGATCACATTTTGCTATCAGACACTAGTAATCAGTGATTTTAAAATCGATTTGCAGCTAATTTTTATTGCCAGATTCTAAGTGGAATGCCTTGTATTTTGATCTGTAATTGGACAATGGAAGAAGAAAGTGTGACATGTATATCATTCTAAAGCTGAGATTATAGAAAATTAAAAAATGCAATAAACTCAATTTTGAAACTTGTGACTTTCCGCTCATTTTGGCGGAGCACCCCTCATTTATCTGTTGCCCTCTGACTTGTGCAACTACACTGTATTTTGGATAGCAGTTTGTGTGGGATGGGCTACTATGTTCAGTTTGGGTATTTCATCACCATATATAGCATAAAGAGTGTTTTGTTATGCATCTGTCAACTGTTATCTTAACACTTCAATCCTCACCACTGGTGTAAAAACTGTGTATCATAAGGCCAAATAAAAAATGGTTTGTCTCAAAGCTGCCACACACGTTTTTAAATCCGGGTGATCTAGAAAAAAAGTTATGAGGTGATTTTTAAAATTTATTTTAGTTGTTTATTTTAGATTTTTTTTGTTGGAAAATCGTACTTTTCCTCACCCAAAACAAATTCATGAACATGATTTGAATAAAGAACCTCTTAATTTTATCAAGCCCATAAATGTATGTTTGGTCTTTGAGAAATGTCAACCTATGGAGCTCAAAACTTTACTGTTGATACAAAAAAAAACTAAGTTAAGAATAAAAAATAAAAAAAATAAAAATGCGGCATGCCGTATTAATTTTCATGCTACTTGTGAGCTTTGAGAAAAATAGGTGTTTTTTTTCTATTTGGCTTAAGATAGGAAAAATATTGACGGACTGCAAACACACCACTACTGTAATTATTACAGCATTGGAATTGATATTAGGTTGATATCATGAGCCTACCCAATATTTTTATTTTTGTGTATTGTTATATATCACAAAGTACACACCATATGTCGTATCAAAGATTTATAACTTGTTTACTCGTATTAAATTTGGTGACTTCAATTCCAAGACTTGATCTTTTGCAGTATATATCTCATGTCGCACATGAACATTCTGACCCATGCTAACCAGGTTATGCATATTAGCCTATTATACACACAAGAATTTAATGTACAGGATGGATACAGTTAATGAGTTCAATTAAAGAACCTATGCAGATGTAGTGTGTGAGTATACAAATACAATATGGTATAGAGCAGGCATTCTCAATTAAATTTTGTGAAGTGCCAACTTGCAACAAATAAAAATGTGAAGTGCCACATTCCAATAGGATCGGAACGAGCGAAGCGAGCGGAGCGTCGTAACGGTTGGGGTCCAGGGGCCCGCCTTAGGGCCCCGGTGGGGTCCAGGGGCAAAGCCCCTGTTGGGGGTTCAGGGGGCGAAGGCCCTGGAAGCTCCTGGGTTTTAGCCTTTTTTGAGTGGAAAAGAATGGCTTTCTGAACATGTTTTGATACAATTTTAAACAATTTAAACTTTCAAATATTACACTACAAAATTATCAAAAATGAATCAATTTTACACAGTACACATGCAGGGCCGTGAAACTCGTATTACCAAGCCAAAGACGAAAGTGGTATGATCTACGCTCGGGTCAAAAGGTTAACAGTGTATTATACGCTCGACATTAATTTTGCTTGCCCCTGCCTGTGCTAGCCAATCAGGTTGCGTAAGTTTACATCAGGCCTGATTTACATATAGGACCGATTTGCTACAATAATCAGCTGATTATTATAGCAAATCGGTCCTGTATTAATAACCCGGATTGCGACACTTTTTAATAGGAGAGTTTCATCTCCCATTATGACATTAATCTGACCCGATTTTTCTAGAAAACACCGATCTATTTTTAGACTGCAACATGGGCTACTGACCTCTGGGATATGAAAATGCTGTATTGCGTCTGACTGCATCGATTTTTTCGTGGAAAACATTGCATTGCGGTATGTTTGATGCAAAATCTGTCGTAACGATGCAGGTATATGATAATTATGGGGGTCGGTATTTTGGATAATTAAGATCAATGGGAGTTCATCTTGCTTTTATGTTTGGCCAATTTATCTTTTTTTTCTTTTTTTTTTTTGATTTTATTTTTTTTTTGATTTTATGGCTGCCGCGCGCGCGCCACTTGGGAACGTACGACGCGCCACAAGTGGCGCGCGCGCCGCTATTTGCGAATACCTGGTATAGAGGGAAGTAGTGAAAATTACTGATCCTGAGGTGTTGGATGTGTGTGACTATTTCCCGACGCGAAGCAGAGGGAAGTAGTCACACGCATCCAACGACGAGGGATCTGGAATTTTCAAAACTTCTCGAAATAAACCATGTTGAATTTGTTTTACTATACCTCATAAAAATTTTGCTGAATGTGATGTTAACGCATCAAAACATCAACCAAAAATGTCCATTCTTCTCGGTCACCGTTTGAATTTCTACTAATGATAAGTGATATGATTACGGGGGTGCGATGGTTTTTACAATTTTTTCCCTGCGTGGGCGTTACGTGCACTTGGGGGAAGTAGGCAAAATACTGTCATGTGCATCAGGATTAAGTGACAAATT
>JXSR01S012953.1:32567-46074 GCA_000969725.1 Ophiothrix spiculata
ATTTTGGTCAAAATCGGATTTAATCTAGCGGAGTTATGGAGGATTTTTAAAAAAAAACATGTTTAAATATAGCCGAGTGAGATAAAATAAAGAAATACAAAAGAAAATCACGAACTTAGAAATTTTAAATTCAAAGCGTCCAGAAATTCGTGACTTCCATTCTTAAAATCGCCATAACTTCGGAACCGAATGTCCGTTTGAATTCAAATAAAAAGCATTATAAACATGATAAAGTAGAGATTCTGTAGTTTTTCATTGTGCTAATATCTCATTTTTCTGATCTGATCTCAAAACCAAATTTCCAAACCCTCCTACCCCCCTTAACCCTTTCACGTTCAGTCCCGTATCCCATACGGGATGACTGTTTTGGACCTTCGGCCATATTGGATCAATAGAGGAAAATAACCCTGGACAGGAATGTGTTAAATTCCAAATATAAATGTAATTGGATACATTTTTCTTTTAGTCGCCGCCTCTTGTAGGTAAATTTGATCATTGTATTCTCTGTTTATAGTTTGCAGTTTCTGTATGTCTTGATTCCACGAGTTATGTATTTTTACACAAAGTACTTTATGGCGTCATAATTACGTAACGCCTTGACCTATTTTCATGATTTTGGTATCAATAGAAAGAGGAGACCCTACCCTATACTATGGTATAAAACAAACAACCACACTTTTACGGGTGGTGTGTGTGTGTGTGGGGGGGGGGGGGACGACGTAGTAGAAAATACGTTAGGTGGACGAGGGTTAATGAAAAGATATTAAAATCTACAAATTATGAGATGTGATAGAAATTAGTTCAATGTTAAAAACATCACCATTTATTTTAGGTACAGAACATCACAACAGAATATTGCTTACCAGGACTTATTGAGTTGACTGCCATTGTGGAACCATGTGATGTTGATGATACTGCTTGTGTTGTTAGGGTACCAATCGTTGATGATGATAATAGTTCACGTGGTGATGCCGGTTGTGTTGAAATTTCACCTAATATGTTGAATTCAATACAACAAAACAGAACCTTCAACATTGCATTGTTCTTCTAACAAAATAAGCGTTTACTAAATTGTAGTTTCATGACCTAGCTGGACTTAACTGGACTGTCTTGCACCATGAATATATCTATTACCCTGATAAGTGACCTTTTAGCAGGGGGCATGATTTGGTCATAGGTCAATCTTTGAGGAGGGTGATTGTCCGAATCTAAATTGACTCAACATTTAAACAAACAATACCAATTAATTTAGGTACAGAAAATCAGAACAAAATATTACTAACCAGGATTCGTAGAGTTGACTGACATTGTTGAATCATGCGGCGTTGGTGATATTTCTAGTGTTGTTATGGTACCTGTATTAAGAAGAGTTGGTAATATTTCATGTATTGATTGTGATGGTGGTTGTCGCAGCTACTCTGTTAAGGCGTCACACATCACCGTATAGACTAAAACGTACGAATAATAACGTACACTGTTTTGACTCTACTGTGATGTTCGTTATGCATTCGGTAGAAACACTTTGAATCTGTTATCCATCTGGTGGGAATGCGTTTTGTGCACTGGAGAAATATTATAATGACACTTTCGAACCGGAAAGTGTGAAGAGGTATGATTCTCAAGTGGGGATCTACCTTGGCGATTATCTCTGTGCCTACGTACTCGTACGCTACTAATTCGTTTTGTACGTTCCTCATACTTAATTCATCGTTTAGTTCGGCACACGTCCGGTTCTCATTCGGCGTTGTTCAGCGAGACGAAACAACTTTTCTGCTTCTTATCCGTAAGTCATACGGTCATCGTACGGTCTAGGCCTATCCGTTTCATGTTCGCTAGTCAATACATTTATTGTATGGATTTCTTCACTGTACATGACTTCTCGCCACCGTATAGCCTAAACTTGGTACGTTATTCATACGTTTTGCCTCTATGCGGTGATATGTGACACCGCCTTTACTGACCTCATTATGCGAATTCTAAAATTCAACTTCCAAGTCTCGCCAAATGAGAAAAACAAAATGGTCGCGAGATTTTGTTTTCGTGGCCGAGCGGTTAGAGCACGGGAATACAGAGATTGTGGGTTCGAGCCCCGGGCCAGGCGGTTTTCGTCTCCTTGTTTCCTTGGGCAAGAAACTTTACTCTACTTGCTCCGTGGTCGGACAGTCACGTAAAGCCGTGGGTCCCCTGTGCGAATGCTCCTTCATGGGGCGCTGCATACAGTGTATACCTGGTGAGTCTATACCATGACCTGCTGAAAAGGCTGACTTTGAACCCTTATTAACTGAAAAATGTGAGAGCAAATGCAAATTTGCCAAAAATGTATCGGCATAAATATATATTTTATATTTATTTTTTAAGAAAATCACCAGCCAATTTTGAAGGTATATGGCGTGAAATAACCTGTCAGTAAAATTGCATTATATTTACACAGTATTTATACATAAAGGTGCAACATTTTTTATCTTCAAGGTCTAGGTATTTTCGATACCTTTTTAGGGCTTTTAAAATATTTTTCAGACTCATTAATGTTCATGTTGAACATCAAGTGCACGGTTGATTCAATATTTTAATGTATAATTTCTTTTAAAGGAAAAGTAAATCTCGCCACCTCACGACCCACTGTTGTGCTGAAATTTAATCTATCATTCAAATCAATAACATTATCAGTTTTTTACTACATAAGGTATCTAACAGCCATTTATTGGTTGAACCTTAACCAGTCAATATTCTTCACTAAAAGTTTATGATTTCATAATTAAATACTCAGGGGTAAGCAAATTATTACTTAAAGAATGACCTTGAAATGATTTTAAGATTGGTTATCAACAACAATAAATACAAAACCCAACCCCCCCCCCCCCCAATTTTTTTGTTTGGTCAACTATAAGTAACACACTTTTTGTTTTACCTATTGCAAAAATCTCGACTTATGTGATCATGATTACATGAACATACAGGGTGTCCCAGAAAAAAACTTACAATCTTTGCATGTAATTTACTTGGGTTCAACGGATAGTCAGAAAGTATGTAAAGGTTGCATTTTAAAGCCAATGAATTGATCTTTTAGATATCGTTTGTTTCATTTCAATCGGTAGTGTACAACAAAAGTTATGTTTTATCAAATATTTAGGTGGATTTGTGTCTGGTCAAATTTCATGATTATTGGCTATAAAGTAGGGGTGTTTTTGAATGGAATAAAAATGGGTCACATAAGAAAATTTACAATACTGTCTTAAGTTTTTGCATTAAATTTGCTCATTTTCTAGCAAAGGTTAAAGAGAGCATGCGCATACTAAATTAGTAAACATTGTTACGGTTGAGTGAGAAGATCAATGACAATACTCAATAGAGCTTCTTTTTTAAGGGGAACTTAAAATTGGACCAGAAAACTTTACATCCAAATATTTGACAAAGCATAACTTTTGGTGTACACAAGTGATTGAAGTGAAACAAACGGTATCTAAAAGTTCAATCTTTATATACTTTCTAACTATGCGTTAAACCCAAGAAAATTACACGCAAAGATTGTAAGATTTTTCTGGCATATCCTGTAGGCAAACTTAGTCTTACCTGAACTCCCAGTGAGTCTCCCTGTGCCTGCAAGATATGCATAGGATTCTGCCCATAGATAATCACCAATGGCATACACAGAGACAGAAAATACCACAGTGTTGTCGCTGTGCCAGATGATATACCGTCCTGGCAATACAGCCACCCTGACGCAGCACATGGAGTGAACAGATGAGTGCAATTGATCCAGAACTGTTGCATTACCCTCATATACCAGCCCTTGTACCTTACTACAATCTATGATGACATTGATGAAATAGTAATCACTGCCCGAAGAAACAGCAATCACCGGAAAAGAGATTTCATTTGTGAACGATGAGAGAGGTTGGGCAACAACCATTGATGGGTTGCCCAACATATATTGTACCACGATGATGTTTTTGTCTGATACGATTGAAAGAAACACATCTCCATCGATATTGCCTTCATAATACTGCCTACTTCCTATTCTTACTTGTAGATGGTGTTCCATATGAGAAGAAGATATGTTGACTGTCGTGGGATCATTGGGTGAAAATATTCTGTAAACGAAGCCATTTGTATTTTTAAATGATGCGAGATAATATTCATTCTCCCAAGCTTTTACTGGTAAAAGTTGTTCAATTAGTGTACCATCACAACACATGTCATTAGCTGGAACCCTCGTATAGACACCTGAAATAACTGTTATTGGTGTATCGCTTTCTACCAATGTCCCAGACAGATCGTCCACATTATAATCAGCATCAAACCTGTAACTTTCATATTGCTTAAGTTGTATTTGTGTCCCGAGTTGTCCTGTTTGTGTTATCACAACAGTGGATTGCTCTAGTGCTGTGATACAGAAGTACGAGGCATACGAAGGCGATGAAACATATGCGTTTCCCGATTTGATCTGAAGGATAAACGACCAATCCATCATCTGCATATAAGTATCCAAAATAATTTATTGCATGTACAGATACAACACCAGAAGTTGTTATGATGATAGTCTTAGTTGTATCTGTCAATGATGACATTCCTCTCTATCATTAAACCAGGTATGGAAAGATTGACGTCAACAGGTGCTTGCAAAATGGTAGTGATGCATCATGGAAAGGGTATATCATTGCAAACACGTACGTCTGAATTGTTCCTTCTCCGTAACCTGTACAAATGCAATATGGAATACAAGAATAGGGCGTAAGTCATTAATTGGTCATTGTTTTTTTAGTTTCACACAAAGACATTGGTAAAACCATGCCAATTTGTATTCAACGGATTGTAACTCTAAATGTGTACTCTCACACCCCAGAAATGCGTATATTGCTGGAAAGCTTATACCTCTAAATAAGCCTAATTTTGAGGTGTTGGTAAAAATTCTCCAGGGCGCAAAATAAAATAAAAGTGCCTTTTGGTCAACCAACTTGGTACAATGATATTTTGTTGGGAAAGGTGTATCCAGATGACAGAAACATTACTTGAAGGATGTAATTATGGCCTTCCATAAGATAATACTCATTTGGTGATCGATTTCATTGTGGTCAAAATACTGAGGATGGTCAAAATATATGAAACGACTCATTAATTTTTGGGACAATTATTAGTTTTTCCTGTATAAACAACCTAAAAAATTTTCTTGTCAAATTTCCTTTTGAAAAATGTATAACTTTTACGAACTTGGTCGACGTGGTCAAAAGATATGCCGTTTTAAAGTTTTCGAGTGTAAATGCATGTTTTGTAAGTAATGTATAGAGAAAATTACCCACATATAAACCATTAAGAAACAACAACATTTTACATATCTCATTAAAGTATATTAAAAAAACAAACGATCCAAGCATTTTTATTTTTAACAATTCATTTGTTATAAATCATAATGTTCTTACACTTTTGCATGTAATCCTATGCGCGCCTCAACCACCGTCGCCTCAACCACCCGATCTATCGTGTTCCCTAATTGTTTTTTTTTACTTCATTAATTAAAATCATGAGAAGTTTACTTATTATGCATAAATTGAGTATAACTTAAACCTTTAATATGATACCAAATACGTAAAGAAGGTTTAGCAAAAATGCATGTTTTCTACCATTTTCGAAGGTATATAATAGGCCTATGTAACAGATCCATGATATTTGAGGGACCTATTTGAGACGCAAGGCCAATAGCAAAAGTAAATACAACTCTAACACGTCAGAGAATTTGTCTTTGAAGTCATTTGGAACAAAAAAGTATTTCCATGCAAAGTCACAACGTTACCGAACGTTACAAGATAGCAATCAATTTAATTTTTAAACACCTTGTCTTGATCCCACCAGTGAGCACCATTATCAAAAACACACTTGTGGATAATGTTTATGGCAGGTTATGTGGCCAATTAAAAGTGAAGAACGTGAAGAACAGGAACAGCATTGAAACACGGCAAGACAACACCATTGGTACACCCATCCCAAAGATGTAAAAAGAAATCACAAATGAAATGTTGAAATGATAAGAAAAACTTCTCTGAATATTTATCTCAAAGACTGAAACTCTTTTTAATTATTTATTTCAAGACATGCAAACCCAAAATGAAATTTATGGCAGAACTGGTATTGCTTCTCCTATATATTGACTTGGACAGATGTATTTGACAAGAATAGACCAGAGTTGGCTATGCTTGGTTTCAGTACTATTGTTATTGTTAAAATGCATACATTTAATACATTTAGTTAAAATTTTCTCATTTGTATTATTGTATTATAAGTATCTTATTACTCACAGTCTTGTTAGGTATTATTGTTCCGAAATAGTTGGTTGAACTTAATTTTTTTAGTTTCATTTTCCCTCCTATTTTTACCAAGGAAACTATAATAGACCAAAAGTGAACGAAAGTGAACGAAAGTGAACGAAAGTGAAATGTGTGACAATGTTTAAACTTTAACTTACTTGGTCAATCTGACAACATCCTTTATAATAATCATTACCTATATAAGTAGGGATATCAATGAGAAAATTAAAGTTCCTATTCAATTTGTTTTCAGGACACATTCGAATTGTACACTATTTCCAAAGTAAAATAACACTATTTTTCTTCTACCAGTGCCTCAGAGTAGCTAAATGTCCAAAAATACCCCATGTCTCACTTTGTATTGAAAATATCGGCCCGAATTTGAGGTCATTTGTTTAATTTTAACAAATGGACCCATTTGACAAGGTGTTTCAGATTTACAACGGGAGTAGGGTGAATAAATCAACACATCGCAACCACTAACGTTAGGCCAGTATGGTACGGGAAATAATGACAGTTACAGTAATTGTTCTTACTCCCATAATCTTCAAAAGTACTTAAATCTACAATATTTTACTGATTTTTACTGTATTAATGACATGAAAGAGGGGTGCATGTGAGTAACATTATAATATTGAACCAAATTCCCAATTATTTGAACTAATACCATCCAAAAAGACGGGGAAAAAATCGGCATGTTTTGCAATGTCCAGCAAATGTTTATGCCGGGAATTGCTGTACATAGCGCCCAGAGCTATTCACACTGCTGGCGGGTATTTATAAAACACGTGGAAAAGTGTGGTAGTGCGTACTTTGAAATGGAAAATCCGGAATGATTCATTCATCGTTAAAAGTAAAAAATATACCATTTTGATCACGAATATCTACCGGTTGTAATAATGCAAGACACTTTTTCTGATACATCCTGTGTCATCCAGGGATTGCAAAAGTATTGAGAGATCTCCGACCAGGCTGGTGGTCTGTGGTTTTGATCGACTGCTGTAAAGTTCAAGAGGTGGTTTCCAAAAAGTGTCCTTCAGAAATTGAACAATGGATATGTCTCCTTTAAAATAGTTGTTTACTTTTTGCCTAAAAATGAGTGAATCACATCGGAAAATGCATTTTTGTACAACGCGCTATACCGCAGAACGAGACTTAATTTGAGTTTTGTCGGCGACCTCTGGTCCATTTTCCACACGGAGCTGCTCATTTATGAAAACATACGAACATTCAATCAACTGTAATATACTTGTTTTATGATTAAAAACTAAAAAGGCCCCCTCAATATTAAAAGAAACTCAATTTTTTCAATAGTTACATTTTTAATTATATTAAACATTTTTGAACCCCTCAATGAAGAGTCTAAAGTGAAGGTACTTGAACGTAAATTTCAACCCAGCACGGATTTTTCTACACTAGTGACATCCCTAATATAAGAGCACATGCTCCCCCAAGAAGGTCTGATAATTAAGATGCAAATAAAAACTGAACATAACACATGTGACGCATGCTCTAACAACTAATGACCATTTCTTTGCCTGCTGAACAGGAGGCGACTAGGTATTAGTAGGGATATCAACGGGAAAATAAAAATTCCTATTCAATTTGTTTTCATGACACATTCGAATTGTACTCTGTTTCCAAAGTAAAATGACACCAAAATCACATTTGTGGGTCAAGCGGTTCCGGAGATATTAAATATTTTGTCCGAAAAATGTGCCGCTATTTGAGCTACAAATAGGGGTAAATTAGAAAAAATGTCAACATAAGGAATTTAGGGGCGTGTAAAAATGGCAAACAAACTAAGAAACTGATTTGTTTTAAATTATTTTTCTTCTACCAGGGCCTGACAGTAGCTAAGCGACCAAAAAATCACATGTCTAACTTAGTTTTTGAAAATATCTACCCAAAATTGAGGTCATTTGTTCATTTTTTTAACAAATGGACCCATTTGACAAGGTGTAAAACGGGAGTGTGGTAAATAAACAACACAGCTCAGTCAATGACATTAAACCGGTAAGGTGCGGTAAATAATGGCAACTACAATAACTGTGCTTACTCCCCTAACCTTTAAAAGTACTTATTTCTACACTATTTTACTGATTTTTACTGGATTAATGACATGAAAGACGGGTGCATGTGAGTGACATTCTGATTTTTAAACCAAATTCACAACTATTTTACTTATACCATCCAAAAAGACGAAAGACAATTTTGGCGTGTTTTGCAATGTCCAGCCAATGTTTGTGCCGATAGTAGCTGCGAACAGAGCAATGATTGTTCGCCTGCTTGCGGGGGTTTATAAAACACACAGGAGATTGTGGAAGTATTGGGTTTGAAGTGGGTTTCGCGAAGTGATTCATTCGTTGTTAAAAGTCATAAAATATACCATTATGATCACGAATACCTACCGGTTGTAATGATGTGAAACACTTTTTTAGAGACGTCCTGTGTCATCCAGGGATTGCAAAAGTATTGAGAGATCTCCGACCGGGACGGTGGTCTGGAGTTTTGATTGACTGCTGTGAAGTACAAAAGGTGATTTCCAAAAAGTGTCCTTCATAAATAGAGAAATGGATCTATCTCCTTCAAAATAGTTGTTTACTTTTTGCCTAAAAGTGAGTGAATCAAATCGCGAAATGCATTTTCGTACAACGCGCTATACAGCAGAATGTGGCTTAATTTGAGTTTGAACGGAGACCTGTCTGCTCATTTATGAAAACATACGAACATTCAATCAACTGTAATATGCTTGTTTTATGGTTAAAAACTAAAAGGAACCCCCTCAATATTAGAAGAAACTCAATTTCTTTAAATAGTTACATGTTTAATTATTTTAAACATTATTAAATCCCTCAACGAAGAGTCTAAAGTGAAGGTACTTGAAAGTAAATTTCAACGCAGCACGGATTTTTCTACACTAATTGACATCCCTAGTATTAGATATCTCCATGCACATGCATGTACTCCCAGACTTGTACACAAAATGCCAGTGTCGTTCAAAGTGTGTACAAGCCCTCTGGTTTCGGAGGGCTTTACCCTCTCGACTCCCACTGGGGCTTTGTCGCTGTGAAATATATATATTGTTTCAGGCCTGATGGTGCTCAACAAAATGAATGATCTGTTACACATGTGCATTAGAAAATTTATCTGGAAAGACACGTACACATTAGGTCTTAAAATCCTTTCATCCAGGGATTGTTGCTCCTGCAAATACGGCCTTGTATTTTACTCTTCAATTTGTTGCATTGCTTTTAAAACATTTTAAAATGGATTTTCCAGGAAAAGGTTGTTTGCTGGTTTTATTCTTTTTATCTATTAAATACCACAGAGTAACGGAGTATCTACATTGCACATGACGTGTAAACTAGTTTTCCAACATTCCCAAAGTTTCTGCAAGAAGCTGCCGATCTAGTGAAGCGAGCATTTGATTGTTGATGCGTCCCTGTTGAGCAGGTGTTAACAATGTTTAATTCCCGAAGCTCCCAAAGGAAGCCGTTGATTTAATTAAGCATTTGGAGGCCTGCGGAGGTTGCCGTTAGGTGTTTTTTTATCTACTTCTACATTTGTGGTTTTTTAGCTGAAGAGGGAGCTTTAATATGATTAGACCCTGTATGATTATACCCTGTACTCTTGTATGATTTTACACTTTTAACATTTATTGTAACTTGCTTGAACTTTTTTATTTGATTTTGTCTACAGTAAAATTCTTAATAAAAGAATGCTACAGTATAACATGTTTCATCTTTATCAACATATATTTTCAAACCTACTCTTTTGGTCCAACTCGTACTTGAAAAGAGTTCTAGATTAAACAATTATAATAATTGTGGATACGAGTACAAACCAATTAATGTTATAACTACATAAAGCCTACTTCAAGCACACTTTGTTTAGTTTCATAGATGAATGCTGTTTATCTGGGACAGTTCAACAAAATAAAACATGCAAGTAACCTATTAATATACTCCTAAATTTAGACCAAAATTAAAGTTATTTCAGAAGTTGATAAATAACGCTGAACAAGGGTATGCTCTAGTCTAATTCTGTCTAATAACAAATGTGATGACTCATCCCGAAAATGGGGACTTTGCGACTGATTACTTTTCAAGAAATTGGTGAAAATACACTCTTAACTTTTTTTACTCTTTTGGAGTAAAAAGGGAACTACCCTAAATGTTGAGTAACAAATTGAGCCAAAGTTTACTCAAGTTGAGCAACTTGAGAAAAAATTTACTCAACTTGAGTAAACTTTTGCTCAATTTTATTGAGTGGTTCCCTTTTTTACTCCATTACTTTAAGAGTGTAGGCAGCAAAAAATAAAGAAAATAATAAGAATTTCCAGCGGATTTTGATATTATCTGCATATCTGGGACAGTTCAACAAAGGTTCGGGGTGAGCCATCACAAATGCATTTTGTGAAAGCTACAAAACAAATCTGGATTAAATATGAAATACTTCTAGTGATTAATTTTAAAATCAACATTGAAAAGTTGATCATCATTGCAGATTACGGACAAGTGTATACTTGAAAAAAAAAAGGTTTTAAGAATATTAAACGTTTGGAATTTAAGCACTACGTATATAAGCTTAAAACTTTCAGTCTTAATTTTTAACCCTTGTCTTACCAACGTATGTTTGTAACATTTGTTATCAAGGGGGGGGGGGGGTGGTACATGGTGGTTACCATCCCCTATAAAATTGGAGCGCTAAAAGTTGCTTTGCTTTATACCGTAGTATAAGATAGGGTGTCTTCTATCCATTGATACCAAAATCATGAAAATCGGCCGAGGCGTTACGTAATTATAACGTCATAAGTACTTCCGAGTTGGAAAAATCCAGACTTTGGGTAAAAATGGCCACCAAATCGAAATTTTGCTGTAAAAATTCCAAATATCGGAAAATTGCCGGGTTTTTTGCGTATAAAGAAGGGACATGGTGTTTCTAATATATTATGTAAGTTTTAAGTGAATACCATGCAGATATTTTTTTTTGCGTATAAAGAAGGGACATGGTGTTTCTAATGTATTCTGTAAGTTTTAAGTGAATACCATGCAGATATTTTTCAAAATGGTGACTTAAAAGTTTCTCAGGTGGCAACATATACTGGCAACATATGCTTAGGTAGTTAAATAATACCCGATATTGGAGAGGATCTGACTTTGGGTTATGGTTGGTAAGTCTGAAGCTACTCCGATATAATTCAAATTGATGTCACGAGACCCTTGTACGCGGAACGATTGCCGGGGTAAGGGAATCGGATTATTACGTCACATCGACAGCGAATATCGGACTGTCCCCCTTTCTTCATTACACTCGAACATATTTATACCAAATTGTTTTAAACGAAATCATTTTGTTCTCTCTTTCACGTGTGACATACTGTCTACCTACTGGCTAACGGTTTATAAAGCGTTGAAAGAGACAGCTTTTAAGATTAATCGAAAACTGTGTCAAATTCAAGGCGTGAATTGAATTATTGTTACTCAAATAATGGCGACGATTTGACGACTTGTACGTTTATAAGCATTTAATTGTTGTCTCAAAGAACGTCTTGTCTAAATTTTCCCCATTTTACAAGTCATATTTTAAACAAACAAAAAAATCAACGGATTAATATCATCATAAGCGAAGAGTCACTAATTTGCAAATCGTTAGAATGCATAAGTTTTGACACAAAATCAATTGGTACCTAGCATCAAAATTTGATGAATACAATTGCATGTGTGTAAACGGTCTTTAAAATAAAATTGAAACAAAGGTAACATGATTTAAGCTGCTTTGCTTTGAACGAGAAAGGAGTATTACCGTATGACATTTTTTCACTGAAATTTACCTCTGTGCGTTTATAACACTTTTAAATTATACTGTTACCGAGTTGACTTTTGAATATACCTATATGAATATACGATATTATTCATTTACTAAATTATGGGAACGATACTAATAATGAGTTTTAGGTAAGTGAAAGGGAATCATATTATCCCTAAAATAAAATGAAACCACAGTAAGCGCTGACACAAAACTTTAGTAAACAAAATAAAAGTTAGCTTTTCAACAATAAATATTTTTAGACTGCCTAAAATCTAATAAATTATTTGGTCTTACATTATATTAATATGTACGTATTGCTTACATTTTGACGTTTACTATTCTTAATTAAAACCTTTTTTTTTCAAGCATGCACTTGTCCGTAATACGGCTGTCTGTTATTGATCTCAATTTTCAATATTAAATCTAAATTGAATGAATATTTGTTTCGTAGCTTTCACAAAAATCTGGGCCGTTTGTTATATCGTCTGTAATAACTTCAACTTGAATTGAGTCTTTGGGAGTATATTAACAGGTTCTTGCATGTTTAAATGTCCCAAATATACAACATTTATATATATAACTTAACAAAGTGTGTTTGAAGTAGGTTATTACGTAGTTATAACATTAATTGGTTTGTACAATATTGCTTCATCTACATGTAGAATAAGCATTTTTCCTGATATTTTTAAAACTCGTTTTAAGTACATTTGGACCGAAACAGTTGATTCGAATATTATATGTTGATAAAGATGAAAAGTGTAATATTATAGCATTCTTCTATTAAGAATATTTACTGTAGGCAAGCAATATAAAAACAAACAAACAAACACCTCAACAAACAAACAAACGAAAGCAAACATACAAACGAACAAACAAACAAAATAAGACAAAAACACGGTTAATAAAAAAGATCAGGCAAGTTACAACGAATGTAAAAAGTGCAAAATCAAACAAGAGTACAGGGTATAATCCTATTAGGTCTCCCTGTTCAGCTAATTTGTGGTTCACAAATGTAGAAACAACACCTACAGACAACCTCAGCAGGCCTCCTTACATATTGGACACCTTCCCCAAGTGATTGGAGCAATAAACATCTATCCCACCGCGGATTCTCTTGACAAGTTTGCCATGAGACATCTATAACCAAATGCTTTATTAGATCAACGGCTTCCTTCGGGAGCTTCGGGAATTAAACATTGATTACACCTACTCGACAGGGACACACTAACAATCAAATGCTTCACTAGATTGGCAGCTTCCTGCAGAAACTTTGGGAACGCTAGAAAGTTGGTTTACACTTCATCTGTAATGCATATACTGCGTTTTAACTCTGTGGTATTTAAGGGGTTTTCTCAGAGATGCAGTTGCTTACGACTGCGGGGTAATTTTTTTTT
>JXSR01S012955.1:10167-31152 GCA_000969725.1 Ophiothrix spiculata
AAAATCTGGCAGTAAAAAATTGTCGCAAATCGATTTTAAAGTTCCTGTTTACTATAGTGTCTAATAGCAAAACGCGATCAATTACCCGTGAATAACTACACTTCCCTGCGTAATTGACCTTCAAAACGCGAGATATAAGTTAACACTGATGTATTTATGTGTTTTATGTCAAAAAATCGCGACTTTCCGCTCATTATGCCAGAGCACCACACATATTAAGTATTTAATATGACATAATAGCTTTTTAAATCATGTCGCCAATATTGCAAACAGATACGAACCAGATTCTAAAATCGATAACAAAGTGTGAAAATCAATATGTTGATGGATGATTCCGCATTAGATTTATCAAGTAAACTTCAGTCTTGAATAACATATATGTTATATAGAATTATATATTTACAGTAATGATTTACAAGGATATTAATATCAAAAAAAACCTATGTGACTGTCACGTCGCGACAGATACGAACCGCACATTTTGTCGCCTTCTCGCAAAACGCGGTACACTATGAGCGAAATACTACACCACAGTGTAGTATGTGTAGAGCTTCTAATTTAGTGTAAAGATCAAGTTTGTAAGAAAACTAATTTTCTCAATAATGAATATTGAAAAAAAGATTCCAACAGATACGAAACGACAGATACGAAATTTAGGAATAGGGAATACAATGGTTAAAAATCAAGTATTTTTAAAACATCTCCCATGCACTTTTTCTTCTTCAGAAACCATAAGAGTTTATGATTTTGTATGTTTTTCATGAGTTGTTAGTAGTCGAAATTTCAACATTTCTCTAACCAAAGTTGCACGGTTTATCGGAGAATGAGCCGGAAGAGCTTCAACAAATTGAAGATATTTTATTTGTCATATATAATACAATTTCACAATTGAATTATAACGGTCAAGATACGCATACGTTGATGTATGACCGAGTCCTTATAACATACGTTATACACTCTTATTGTGAGAGAGTGAAAAAAACACTCTAAAAGAGTGAAATTTCACTCTAAGAAAGAGCCATATGAGTGACCAATCTTTTACAGTGAAGTTCACTCTCAAGAAAGAGTGATAGTAATTCACTCTAGGAAAGAGTGAACCGTTTATTATTATGAATAGTTCACTCTAAATGATCTGGGAGGGATACGAATAAATCTTCAAAAGAATGAAAGTTCACTCAATGATCTAGTCGTTTTATGGTGCAAATATTTATCGATGAATAGATGCTAGACAATAAACTTGTCGGTGTAAGCTTACTTACTCTCTAAATGTAAAATGAGTGAAAAAACGAGTGAATCCCAATTCACTCGAAAAAGAGTGAAAACCACTCAAAAACAGCTGCATGCACTAGTCAATCCACACACAAAAGAGAGAAATGACTGAACTTTCACTCCAAAAAGAGTGAAAAAAGAGTGAGAGTGAAAATGTATTGTCCTCCGTTTAATTCTTTAAAGAGTGGACTTTCACTCGCTGAGTGTGAACGTCACTCGTTTTTGAGTGAATATTTAGTAGAACGAGTAAAATGGTGGAATATTCACTCTAAAAGGAGTGACATTCACTCTCATTGAGTGAATGTCCACTCTTTAGAGAGTTAAATGGAGGACAACTGTTTTTGAGTGGTTTTCACTCTTTCTCGAGTGAATTTGGATTCACTCGTTTTTTCACTCGTTTTACATTTAGAGAGTACATTTGCCAATGTATTAAGTAAGCTTACACCGACAAGTTCCATCGATCCAGTTTTTGCATGATTAGCGTCACTGTTGGGTATTTATTGTCTTGCATCTACTCACCGATAAATAGTTGCACAGTTTCCTCTGGAATTCCTTTGTCTGTCACTCCTCCACAGTCTCCAACTCAACCACCGCCATGTTGAACAGTGAGCGCTGACGATTTTTCGTAGTTACAACAGTGCGAGTATAGGCGTTCCTGATTGGCTAGAACTTCACTCCGTAAAAGAGCGGTGTTTTCGAGCCACTCTCCTGCGAGTGAACGTCACTCTGTTACAAGAGTGAATTACCGTAAAGTATTTTCACTCTTAAAGAGCTAAAACGCACTCGATTAGAGTTAAAACAAATTCACTCAAAATTTCGAGTGATTTTTCACTCTTTCGCATTTAGAGTGTACAGTATGTGAAACATTTCTCCATTAGGCCTATAATGACCTTAATACGTAGGCAGAACATTAAAACTCCTATTTCGACATGACATGTTCTTGCGTACAGTTATCAGATTAATACGACATTCGAAGTACTGCGACCTGTCATCGAAAAAAACACACCTTAGTGCGTTCCCTCTCAGAATCAAGACTCCGAAATATAGTATACTCACCAATCTTCTACCTAGTAGACGCATGTAGTCCTTGCATGATTATCACCAACTGTCAAGTATTCATGGTATTTATATTGAGTTAAAGATCTTCATCAAAAGCATGAGTCAGCGACAGACAGCAATTATCAGAATAAGTTGTACGTATGTTGTAAGTTACAAGTTTATCTTATTGAGTCACTACAAGGTTTTACACTGCTTGACATTTAACTTTCATTTAGTATGCAATATACATTTGATTAAAGACAGAACACATTAAGAGCTTGCTGCATTTTTGTTTTCTTTATTGATAAAATAATTCAATCTAAAAGTTTATGTAAGCGTATGCACAATTGTTTCAAAACTTACCTTTATTTTTGAGAGTAGAGGTTGGGCGGGCTTGCTTGGAACCGGCTAGTTTACCATGTGTTTCTCAGAGTCAATACTTTTTGACTCACTCAGGGTACGTGAAAAAATGTGCATAGACTTACACAGAGGGTTTTTAAATTATGTTATCAGTAAAGACTGTTGACAAATGTTTGCAAATGATGGCTAACCGGTAATATAGTTTAATATAACGTGAACGAAATATTTGTATTTGGGACAGATTCATGCACTTTGACTTCGACAAGATTTGTTCACGTCAACGATCTAGATCCTGAACTGAAATTTCAAATCAAATATATATGAATTATCAAATTCAGCTTTTAAATATACAGGGTGTCCCAATAAAAATGCATCACTGTTGTTTTTGATCATATCTCAGAAACCAATTAACAAAAATTAATTTTGTTTTCAGAATAATAACAAGTATAGTTTAGTTCATCGGTAGAATTTTGAGCAAAATCCGTCGAGCCGTTCTTGAGAAAACGAAAATTTAGTAAGAAGACTCAATTTTACTCCATTCCAATGGGGTTTACCACAAGAACTCATGTTTACCAAAGCACATCTTTGGTTACTATTGATCAATTTATTTTAAATATGGCATAGACACTAAACCATGATTTTGATATATTTTTAGCACTGAGAGTGGCACTGTTATTCAATGTGTAGGTCTTGCTGTTTTGCAGCGCTAAAAAAAGAAGAAGAAAAAAAAAAAAGAGTTCATGGTTTCTCAAGAAAACTCAACCAAGGCAGAAATTTCCTTTACAAGAAAGTCTATTTCAGAAATCTTTTTTATCTTTTAAGTTTCAAGCTTTTTTCATAAAAAAGAACATTGTCAACATATTCAAATCCAAATAACAAAGCAGTGATTCACTTCCTCGTGAAACTGGAATGTCTTGTCCATGATACCGCACGTTGAATAATGTTGGTATAGTTTTAAGTAAATTTTAAGCAACTCTGCCTTTCACATGTTCATAATCATTGACATACATCATTGTACTGGTCCAATGTGATGTTCTAAATCCCTGACGGTGAAGGCAGTCGAGTGTTATCAGACAAGACTTCAAGTTTCAATCATGTTTATTCAAATTCTAAATTTTCTTTTGTTGTTAAGTACTATTGTTGTCGCTGTTGTTGTGATTGTTGTTTTGTAGCTGTTTTACTGAAAGGATGTTTATCAATGAATACAATGAGTTTTAGAGGCCAACTACTGTGGTGACATGGTCATGTCAGATCGATGATAGCTCCAAATATGAATTACTGATTACTGTGGTAAACCCCATTGGAATGGGGTAAAATTGAGTCATCTTACAAAATTCTAGTTTTCTCAAGAACGGCTCGACGGATTTTGCTCTAAATTTTACCGATGAAAGACTTAACTATAATAATTATTATTCTGAAAAAAGTTTTGAATTTTTGTTTAGTGGTTTCTGAGATATGACCAACAACAAAAGTGATGCATTTTTATTGGGACACCCTGTACAAGAGACAAGATCAACGAAGTGAAAAATATACAACCTCAGCTAAATATTGACCCCACATTTGACATCAACATCATTAATTTACCGGTTTTTACATCAACCGACATTATAGATTAACGTTAATATCTATGTTAATTTCAGTTTTGGGTGCTCTTAGACTAGTAGAATGTCAAAGGTATACTCAGTAACAGAACTTTCAATAGGTACCTCAATCGTGACGCACGTGGCGATTTCAACGAGAGGCAATATGGATGCTCTAAGATAACATGGTGCAACAATTGCCGTATGCATGATTTAGTACAACTTCTACAACTTCGAATAACCCTTGTCAGGTGTGGCATCCATCGGAACTGGATCTTCTGGTGGAAGACCTATTTCAAAGTCAACAGCAATTGGATTGACAATCATTGTACCGTAGTTTGGTGAACCTTTTAACGAAAAGAATACCATACCTAGAAACAACAACTACCACAACAACTAATTCACATTAACAATTTAAGGTGATGAAGAGGTACATATATTTGTACGTAACATTAAATACATGTAATTCAAACAAAATAACGATAAGTAATCCGATCGTCTGGTTAAAAATATCTTTATTTATTTATTCAAACAAGCTTCTTATTAACATCTTTACCCTTACGTTCGTTTTCTCCTTTGTTCTTCTTCATTATCGTGCTAGGATTGGGATTTTATTGAATTAAATGTCTCCTTTTTATGCTGTGTATTTTTTTATAATTATTGTACTTTTGTATATTTTTGGTTTTTAACCTAATGCCACTTTGTATTTCCTTAAGGCATTTTTTAAAACTTTTGGTTTGGTTTGGTTTGTTGTTATTTATGAATATTTCATGTACGGCCCTCCGAGGTTGTTTCTAATTGCACCCTGTGAAAGCGTTTTTTTATTACTATTATTATTATTGTTTATTATAGAACTGAAATAATTTTTTCCATATTCTGACAGGTTATATAATCTGTTAGATTAGCAGCAGAATTAAAACGTGTGATTTATTACAAGAGATATCTGTTCTGATAGCTTCCAGTGCTTTCAATTTTCTCTTTGTATTCACTTCTGCTAAATATTGATATTTAAAACAAAATCTTTATGCTTCGTAAAAGACCAATCAATTGATACAATAAGACAAGAGCTAATAAATATGGCAGCTTTCAGTTGACTTTCTAGAGATAAGTATTCTTTACAATTTACGTACTGATGGAAACGATTATAGCATAATTTATTCTTATAGCCATACTGAGTAGAGGCAACAGGAAAAAAGCATATTTGGAGCTGAAAAGGTGAAAATCTGAGGAGCAGATTATAATTTATTTAACATAATTAAGAGGAGAGAACATGGAAAAGAATCAAACAACAGCAGCGCAAAAGAGTTGGGGCAGATCATAGTACCTCAGAAATGATAAATAAAGCTTGTCCCGGATATAACGAAGCAATTCTCTAAATTTCGTAGTCTGGAAGAATATCAATAAAAAACACAATATAATGATTAAAAAAATAAACCATATAGCTCAGTTACAACTAATCTATACAGCCGTTTAATGTATTAAATTTAGGGCTAAAACAATTGGGTACAAAATCAAGTCCTCTACGCTCATTTGTGCTTCAGTTGGTATGTAGCGCTATGATCTTCAACTAAATCGGCCATCTTTGGTCAAATGCGACCCACTTATTTCTGACACACCTATCACTGTAACACGATAAAAATTTGCCATTAACAGTATTAGATTTATTGATGAACTTAAAAGTAGGAAAACTCGGTATGTTGCAAATGGTGTAATTTTTTAAAATATCCTTTATTTCTCACCTTGGGGCTTTGTTCACGAGCTATACGGCCTAGGACTATTCCTATAATTGGCATATTTCCGTCGTTGAGTTAGTAAATCCGTAGAATCGGAACTCAGACGGTCAGACCGAGTCTAAGTTTGAGAAAGCCGTTCTGCGTCTTTTCAGATTAATAGTACTTAATGATTCCATTCACACGTAACACCTTGATTGATTGTGATTACAAGCATTTTGGTAATAAAAAAGGTGGTGAAACCCCTGTGTTGCATAAAAACACGAAAAAGACTGACCCTTTGGGGTTATTTCCTATTTCGTTTAAAAAAGGGGGCGTACCACGTAAGAGCAGAACAACGTAATTCATTTGTTTGACTTTTCGAGATAAAAACAGTTTTTAGTATATCAAGGGTGCGTTTTTCATTTCTGAAAGTCCTAGCTTACGAACTCATACCGTTTCGGAGATAGTAGAACGTATCTCAGCACCTTTTTGTATTTTTATTCTCGATTTTTGTGGCAGAACAGCGAATCTCAAGTAACGTCACTCATTGTGATGTTCTTAACCCTAGTTCTACGAAGGGGGGAGGGGGGGGGGTTGTTGCATCACCCCCCTACAGATTTTTTTCTGCCGGTTTCAAGTTTTACAAACTTGGAATTTAGGTAAAACTAATAATTTGCTACAATATTTAGCAAACAAACCGAATGGAAATTGGATATTTCTACGACTTTTTTGAAAATTGTGATTTTTGCCTATATATATTTTCCGTACAAATGCCGATTTTTCACATTTTGGTAATTATGACGTAACAGAGACGTCAAACATTTACGAATGACCTTGATTTTGGTATCAATGGAAAGAGGGGACTGATACCTATCCATTGGTACCACACAAGGGGGTTGCCACAACCCCCCCCCCCCCCCTCCGTTTAATATGTTTGTGAAAATTACACTTTAGGCCTATAACAAGAGTTAATTTGGCAAAACAACGTACGTCTGAGATACGCTGATTTGCCAATAAATAGTTTGCACTCCCGGTCAAAAGTGTTTGTGCGGACATAATCGCCTTGTTTATTTCAAATTATCCAATATTTACGTTTAAAATCCTGTTCGCGTACATGCTATATTTATCTAACATTAATAAATCAAATTCTCTTGCGAGTTTTGTCCTTCCGAATCCACTGATATTTATAATTGTCTAAACCTTCTCAAAACACCACGTAAGATTCCCATAAAGCTGAACCTACTTAATTATTCATAAGCTATTTTTTTCCATGTAAAGCTATAGGAGATTTTAAAGTCTTTCAGACGTAGAAATTTACACAAATACGCAATAATATTTTTAGACTTTTTGTTTGTGCGCAAATGAAAGGAATTGGTTCCAGAAAGTCAAAACTGCTAATTTATGTCAATAACGTGATAATCAAAGGACTCAGTTTGTTTTAATTGCTTTGTTATCTCAAGGTTTGATTGTCGAGAGAACGAGACATTGTAATTTGTTAGACAATTTGTCATCAGATTTTTCATAGTTTGAGTTGCCACATGTTACGGCATTTGCCATTTGGGCGTATTTGGAAACAATATCGATATAAACAAGACGTGTGTAAAATGGGCGTTAAATGTAAGCATAGACGTGAAGCCGTTTCCAGTCTTGGTCTTAATATTATACCATACCAGGAGCTGATTTGTTGGTATTTTGTTTAATGTACTGTCTTTCTTTGATTTTACAGATGAAAATAATGAAAAATGATACGAAAATGAGCTTTTGTGTGAAATTTATTTCCGTGTTGATGTATTTGGTCGCTACTATCATGATGATCGTGTGCGAAATAACTGCATGGCCAACAAAGTAAAAACACAGTATGTACATTGCAGATCAATTACAAGCTACTTCGTTTTCCCTTGCAGAAATCCTGAAAATGAGATGATCAATTCACTTGCATAAATTAAGGCAGTATCTACTATTCGGCAACACTTAGTGTTTGTTTTGTGGTCATATAATCTATAATAATAATCACTAAGCCGGGGGGCGCTGAGTCAGGGGAGACATTCCGCTATATAAATGTTCATATACGTGAACAAAAAACTAATAAAATAAAACTAAGTAAAAAGATGTCATTTTTCTCAACATAGCCTCGTGCTCTCAACAGACAGAACGTGTTTTGGGGTCCAAATACACTGATATTCAACAAAAGAGTTTATTTCCAAATCATATTCACACTGATGCCAATAAACATGTTTTTTTTTCCAAAGTCAAATCCCGGAGTCAAATCAAGTTCAACTGGCTGGGAGGGTAACCATAACGGCCTATTCAACAAAACACATAAAGGTCATGCTTTTCCCAATTAAAAATCGAACATGAATGAGTTAGACATACAAATTAAGGTCGAAGGGCCTATTTTTTCAAAATCATGTTGTATTTAATGGTGTAACATCGATTGCACATGTATTATAGCTGTAAATTAAACCCCGATGTACTACGTTGACATTGAGTGCATTGAAGCTATAAATTACACCCGAGTCCCGGGGATGAATACGCTATTCAGGTGCAAATCGGCCCGGGTGATTACACCATTGATGGTGAAATAATAATAATAATAATAATTAAGCGTTCTTATAACCGCAAAACTCATCCAAAACGATCTCAAAGCGCGTGAAAGCAAAAACAATTAGCAAGGACAAACACGACGAAAAATTAAGAATCGGGAAACGCTTGACGAAAGAGATGGGTTTTTAACTCGGATTTAAATTGACTGAGAGAGGATATGTTACGGATGTTATTTGGAAGTGAATTCCAAACAGTGGGGCATTGAAACCGAAATGATTGCTCACCGGCAGATTTGAGATCTGACTTTGGTATCTTGAGAATCCTTTGAAAGCCGGAGCGTAAAGTGCAGGGAGGATTATATGTGTATAAAACAGATGAAAGATATGGTGGTAGGGAGTCCTCGAAATGACGGAAAGCTAGGACGCATAATTCGAACTTAATTCGAAAATCAATAGGCAGCCAGTGAAGTTCTTTGAGGATGGGAGTAACATGATCGAATTTTCTCTTTTTGGCGACGAGACGTGCAGCGCTATTTTGAACGCGTCGGAGCCGGTTGAGTTGGTCAGAAGTAATACCAGATAAATAATAATAGTAGTAATAATGGGCGCATATTTAGAAATCCGAGGGGGCAGGAGGTATTGGAAGTAATAGTCTTAAAATGTACATATTTAGACTATTGGGGCAGGAGGTATTGGAAGTAATAGTCTTAAAATGTACATATTTAATCATGTGTTGAGAAATATTCGAATTTGTAATGTTTTTTTCATTTAGTGGTATGTTACACTTTTTCTAACCAATTCATGTCTTACGATAAAACATAAATAATTCGGATACCTCTTTTTAAGTGTTTCTGACAAACAAAACGTGAAGCAAATTTTTTATGTAATTAGTTTTATTTCGAAGGAATTTTACTTTGGTCACAGGTTAAGTACCTCAAAAGAACTATAACAAAGAAAACATTTCGAAAATCGGACAAACCGTTTTAAAATGGCGGCCAAAACATATTTTGCCGTGTCGTGTCAAAATTTTCCCACCAAAAAATTGAAAACTCACTTCCCAATGGAATTTTTCAATACAATTTGGCTCATATTTGCAGTATGTATTAAAGTACAAATACATTCCTGAAATAAAATTTGAAAAAAGTTGTTGGATTTTATGAGCTAAACAAATTTGAAAAGCGCCCTCGAAAATGCTTATTTATGCTAATTAGCATGGGAAGGGGTGGGTCGATTTGAATTTTTTTGCCACCGAGTGAAGGGTATGGTACAGTTAGCCAACTACATAGAGGGGCGATGAACAATTACTTTGGGACTTTGCAGATGATATCAACTTTGATTTTATCATTTCATCTGTTACAGCATTTGTCAAGTTTAAAATGACAACTTACTTGTTGAAATTGATCAAGGCGATAAAAGTTTACAACAGAAAATCTGCTGGAAATTCTTATTATTTTCTTTATTTTTTGCTGCCTATTTTCATCAGTTTCTCGAAAAGTGTTCTGTCGCAAAGTCCCCCTTTTCGGCGTGAGTCATTACATTTATCATGCTCACACGATACAAATTACAATTCATACGCAGATGTTGTCGATAACATCAACTTCAATAGTTTCTTCTTTCTCTCAGGAGTTGTCGGAAAAGGAAAAACGAGTTTCGAACCTTTTCAAAAGTGGGGCTTTCAACAGGTCTATTAATAAATAGAGCTAGCTAGAGTTAAGCGCATACAAGCCCGAATACAAGCACACATGTTCCAATGTCCAACCCGGAGGTTCAGTTGTGTTCTAAATTTAATATGAATGGTAAACTACTACTGCATAGTTAAACATCTGCGACTATCTGCGAGTTCCATGACTGAGTTACTTTTCCATCAAAAGTCGAGTGGAACAGAAGCAGGTCGTTTGGCTATCCAGGCAGCGATCTTGGGCTCCTTAGCGACATTGTCGTTGATTTTCTTCAGCTGCGGATATGCGTCTAAGATATTAGTAGTGTACCCTGATACGAATTCCATTGTCCTGAAGAACATTATGTCTGCAAAGGTTAGCTGTGGTGGATGGAAGACGAATGAGCATAATTAATGCAAGGCAATATTTCATTCATAAGAATTTCTAAACTACTAGTAAATAGACCACTCATTGTAGAGATCAGTGAAAGTTGGACTTGCGTTCGGGGTCCAATGTTTTTAAAATACTACATGATAATCTGCAATTTGCCTAATAAGACGAACTTAACAAACGTGGAAGAGCTCGATGTTTGCTGAAAGTTTTGATACTATCATAAATTTAGCTGGAGGTGCTCCATTGCCATTTTAACTTCTAGAATGCCTTGATAAACTGTTAAGGTTTTCCTCTAAAACAATAGTAAATATTGACGCCCTGTATCTTATAAAGTTAGCATTCATTTCATGTTAGAAGGCATCATAATTGATTAGGAAAAGAGTTGAAGCAAGTCGCTCTATTCTTGAATGTCCGGGTGTGTTTTAAAGCTTTTTTTGTATAAAAAGTCAACGGCAGGCTTATGTATGTAGTGACGCCATAATATGAACAATTACCATGATTACTGTATATGAAGTTCGTTTTTTGCAATGAACTAACCTTGTCACTAATAAAATAGTCCCCATCAGCAAGACCTTCTAGAAGCTTCAAGGTTGCTGGTATTTGCTCTTCAACTGCCTTTTTCTTAAGCTCTTCCTGTAATTAGAAATGTCCATATTGTTTATAAAAAGGGCCGCATTTATATACCTTGCCTTCGTAACACATTTTGTTAGGTTCAGTCTCAAAATGTTCCGCTTCTTTTATGGTGATATTATAATCCGGATATGCAGCAGTTTCTTCCCGGGAGTTCCTTAGTAAGCGTTGCTTTCTTGATTTGTAATTAATGAATTATTTCAATTTCAAAACTTGACTGTTTTTATCATACATTTTAGTTGAACAATTGAATACGCCAGAATAAGAACATCTCAACTCCATGTTTAGCCCCTTCTGTTAGTTATATTTATAATATATAAATGCATACAAATTTCTGAAAATGCTTTCATATCACTAAAAATAGTATTTCCATGTCAATATCCTAATCATATTGTCACACTTGACCTTGTAGCTGACTTGTTTAGACATTGTCAGATAATTGTTATAGTACATATTTGCTATATTTAAACAGCCATTACAAGAACATCCCAACTCCATGAGCTCCCCTCTGCAACTATATGCTTGGAAAAATTATCTAACAATGTCTAACAAAGTCAACTGCAAGGTCAAATGTGACACTATGGTTGGGATAAAAAAATTGAAATGCTTTCTGGTGATTTGAAAGCATTTTCAGAGATTTATATGCATTTATATTTTACATAACTTAACAGAAGGGAGCTATTGGGAGTTGGGATGTACAAGAGATATAGAAAACACAGCATTAAGTATATGAATTTACCTTCTTTGCTGGATCCAGCTCAAAAAAGATTTTACCAAGACCTATCAAAATATCATTGGTTAACATATCAAAGATGCCATCAATTCTCAATGTCTCGATGCTATCTTTGCCATACAATTCTGAAAGTTAGAAAGGAAGTACAAAGACACGAGATTTCAGTGAATTGTCACACCACATGACCATGATGGATACTGGTGACGGTATCCATGGGTAGTGCGGCGTCAAAAAGACCTTCTTCGCTGATTTTATTCCCCCGGGAATTCATATCAATTCTTTTCTGAAAAGGGGTATTATATTTTTTCACCTTTGATACTGTCTTATAAAATATGAAAGCCTGAATATTGATATATATCGAGCCATCTGTATATTTTCAAAAACAACCCGGAATACAACTCGATATTTTGAATTCAGAAAGATTTTTTCTTGTTTTATGTTTATTTGAACTTGAATTAGATAAGAAGAATATTCTGACTTTGAGTATTGCTTGTTCATCATATGTGACCCGTCATATCGAAAGGTACATTAAGGTCGGCAAAATTAAAATTAATTTTTTGGTCTCATCTGAAAGATTATATTTTAGGCTTTAAAATGACACCTTGCTTTTGGTTATTGGATGTTCGATTACAAAGTTACATCCAAATTGGTAAAAGGTATCGGGCTGATTCCAAAAACTAAAGTTCTGAGAAAATCAAGTTTAACGTTTCTGTACTGGTTAAACGTGAATGGGGAAAGGATTTTTATCTGGGTTTTTAAAACATTTGTCTTATGTTTTGGATGTTGGAACCTGATTTATATGATAGAATACAATTCAAAGGTAACGTTTCTGATGAAATTAGAAATTCGACCTTGGACGTGATTTTTAACTATGCTCAGCTTCAATGGCCTGTATCTCGTAATTTACTATGCCGGTATTAAGGTACCTTTCGATATGACGGGACACATATTAACATGGTGTCTTAGCGTCTCTCTTGATCCTGAAAATATACACTCTATAAAAAGTGTGTTTAGAAAGTGGAGGCAAAAAGATGTTTAGACAAGGAAGTGTTTAGAGTAGGCCCATTGCCACTTGTGTTTAAAAATCAACCATCAATATTTAGTGAAATGACACATCATGTTTTCCAAATGAAGGTATAAATGTGTTTTAAAAAGTGTTTACTCGCTAAGCTCACCTACTAATCCTTGCTGAGATATTTGCTATTGCGCCATTTTTTTTAAATATTTCACATGCATTTCCTCTTTATTTACTGCTCAGCACACTCTATAGTTTATAGTTCACATACTACGCTATGATTGGGGCCTTGTTTTGAGCTTAGTCTCATCTCTGTTACTCTGTGGTGCAGGTTTTATAAAACAAGCACTCAAGATCGTTCATGCAGTTAGCCTCTGATTCTTATATTGATCATCAATTACGACAAGTGATAAAAACCTTTTCATGTTGAATAAAAGCCTAGTGACCTTGTTGTTTGGCATAGGGGTAATTATAGGGTTATTGTAATTGTATATTAAATGAAACATTCAGAGTTGTGGTGTATCATTGTAATCTTTACAAAATAAGCTACATTATGATATATATTTCATAATATAATGTCGAATTCGTGACGAGATATTGATGTAGAAAGTCAAAGTTTTACTTAAATTTACGCAAGTCATCTTTTCACTCAGCCATGTAACATCTCATGTTGGTCGAATGCGATCACAAATTACTTCACATTAAAGCTTGAAGTCTATGCTATCGGATGAAACAAGTTTTTTGATCTGTTAATTTTTCTACTTTTTCTAAAATACTCCAAACCTTAACCAATCGTATAGCATTTGGTTTTACATAGCGTTAAGCGAAAAACACCCGGATGTAGATTGGCCTGTATTTTAATAGCCAATCAGCGACGGAGTGCAAATCCAGATGCAAACGCATCTCGGAGATGCGCATCTCCGAGATCCGCATCTCCGTAGACCACTTGCACGTACGCGTACATTGAGTGCTGCAGAGCAGATCCAGATCTGACGCCCGTGTAGCCAAAGTCCACTGCAAAGCGGCTTACGGAGATGCGCATTCATCTGGATTTACACTCCCGTGTAGAGCGCCCCAAAGATGAAATGTATGTGACTTACTGAATTCTCTGGCGAGATATTTTGCTATAGCTCCACTTTCTGAATACTTCTTTCCATCAATTTCAAGACACGGTGCTTTACCAGTTGGGAGAACTGAGTCAAAATGTAAAAATAAAAGTTACAATAAGTTAAGTAAACTACAGGGACAATGACAAACTGATTTTTTTGTATGGGTGTGTTTGTGTAAGGGTGGGGGTGGGGGGGTGTACTGAATAGGGTCTAAAATTTCTAAAAACCAACAAAAAGGGTATATTTTTGAATCTGATGATTGGTTAACACAGATGATTACTTGCTTAGGGTAGTAAATTTTTTATTTAGGCTGCTGTTTGGAAGTCCTTGGTTACGCCTGATACCCCCCTTTCATTGATGATAAATCCCCCGGGGAAGGACCAACAGCTTAAGGCATTATACTCGGCAATACAAAGGATTGTGAACCCACAACCTCTGTATTATGAGACCCATAACTCTATGTGTAACATATCCTCGGCATATATGAAGCTTTTTGGCAATTAATTTCATTTTCAAACATCTACATAATTTGTAGTGGGCACTTTTATCAACAACAAACTCGTGGATATAATGTATATGTGACTCGTCATATCGAAAGGTACCTTAAGGTCGGCAAAATTAAAATTGATTTTTTGATCTCATCTGAAAGATTATATTTTAATCTTTAAAATGACACCTTGATTTTGGTTATTGGATGTTCGATTACAAAGTTACATCCAAATTGGTAAAAGGTGTCGGGCTGATTCCGAAAACTAAAGTTCTGAGAAAATCAAGTTTAAAGTTTCTGTACTGGTTCAACGTGAATGGAGAAAGGATTTTTATCTCGGTTTTTAAAACATTTGTCTTATGTTTTGGATGTTGGAACATGATAATATGATAAGATAACGTTTCTGAAGAAATTAGAATTTCTACCTTTGACGTGATTTTTGACTATGCTCAGCTTCAATGGCCTGTATCTCGTAATTTACTATGCCGGTATTAAGGTACCTTTCGATATGACACGACACATATGGGCTTCTATGCTGTTGCTAGGAGCTGAAACCATTTAAAATGAAATTTTTCACAAACGTTCCCTGGAAGAAATCGAGTACAATTCCAGTACAATTCTAAACAATTTGTACTAGAAGTGTACTCGAATGATGTTCCAAATGTGCACATTCCAATCTTGTACTAGAATTCTGCTCGTTTTCCCCAGGGTACTTTGAAATCACGTAAGCTTAGCATTTTATAATATTAAAAAAAAAATGAGTGATTTGTAGTACTCACTTGGTTTCCATTTACTGACGAATTCCTCTCGGTCAGCGAATCGGATGTCTTCATACGGCACATCAGCATAGGCAAATAGGTACCTGGATAGTTCACCTAGGCCTTTAGCATTGTAGTAATAAAGCTTGTATTCTGGCATTTTGGTAGGTAAAGTGCAAAATAAGAAAGAGGTTGAAGCTATCAGAAACAGGATGTGTGTCTAGTGTGTTCTAAATGTTAATAAAGGCACAATGTGATCGATTTTCTTTAAATAAACGTACTCAACCAGGCCAACGTAATATATTCCAACGTGGAAGTGAATAGCAAAAGTAAATATTACGGAGTCTCACACCACCAGAAAACACAACACTGTTTTATTCAGTCAGTAATTTCAAAATCGTGGTCGGGAGCAGATCCGATTTTTCAAAATTTGGTTTTCAATGTCACAAGAAATATAGACCTATATGCCCGGGGATATTTCACCACTATAGAGGATCTCTAAGTTTAAATTTCAGCTGAATGGGACAAACACGGGGACACACAGTTTTGGTTTTTAATTTTGTTTTTGCCCGTTTTTATCTCCTCTTCGCCAAGATCATTTCAATATTAGACCTACCGGTAGGCCCTACTTAAGTTTTATTGATCTAAATTTTTAAAAGACTGATCCAGGAAAAAAATGATTTTAATTTCAACTCAATTCAGTGCTTCTGCGACTGCCAAGATATAAGACAGTCGACTAATAAAATCTTATTTTAAGCTTATCATAATGTACATCGGTGGTGTGACTCATTTTGCTAAAAACACAATAACCAATCTTTATCTGTTTATATAACAATGTATTAGGAAATATCCAAATATAACATGAACTGAAGCCAAAGAGTATGGATAATGACATTCGCCCTTTATGTCTATTCAGACCAAATATGTAGGGGGCCTACCGGTAAAAAGTTAATCACAATTGTGCTAAAAAGTACCTTTAGCGCCATATTGCATTAAAAAACTCATTTTAACCTCATTCCATGATATCCTTGAAATTCAAAAATAAACTGAAACTTGCCGAGACATGTATAGGTGTACTACCGTAATCGGATATTTAAATATCAAATTAAAAATCTATATAAGATAGTAGATATTATGTTTAGCTAACATAGTTAGCACTGACAACGCTAATTAGTCAAAAAACATGTCTTATTTGACTAATTAAAAATTAGTCATGCAGAGTGATTTTTTAATAATTCATGAAAAAATGCTGTAAATGTTTTAGAAATGTTGAAAAACCATTTTTTGTGTTTAAAAAATAGTTTCCGTCTCTAAATATTCAATTTGTTACCAGTTAGTTATTAGTTTATTGATAGATGATAAATTACATGATTAATTAGTGAATATCAAATGCGTCTATAATTAGTCAATAGACTAACTGAATGACGCAGGACTAACTGTTTTTACTCAAAATGACTAATATTATTCATGATTTGTCATCGCAACGGACTAATTAATGGTAAATATCTATCAGAAATTAGTAATTTAATTCGTCATTCAGTTAGTCCTGCGTCATTCAGTTAATCAATTGACTAATTGAAGACGCATTTGATATTTACTTATAAGTCATGTAATTAATCATTTATCAATTAACTAATAATTACCAAAGTACAAATTGAATATTTAGAGATGGAAACTATTTTTTAAACATCAAAAATTGTTTTTCAACATTTCAAAGACATTTGCAGCATTTTTTCATGAATTATGAAAAAATCACTAATTAGTCAAATAAGACATGTTTTTTGACTAATTAACGTTTTCAGTGAGCATATATAGGTAGGCCTATCAGATAATTTAGATAATATATTAACTACCTTATTATAGAAGATTTAAGACAGTTAAGGTTTCTTTAGATCAAAATATCCGGCGGCAAAATATCGGATAGAAGATACCTCTAGTATTCGTAACAATAAATATGGTCTATTGGAAATAGATGTTCTGAAAAGATGGGGATATCGGATATTTTAGATAACATCCTAACTATCTTATAGAAAATAGAAAATTATAGTTTAGATATTATCTTAAATATTGGATAGTAGCTATCTACGTTAGCAAATCCGTAATTTTACGTGGCCGTAATCATGGTTATCGGCTGTAAAAAGATAATGTCATGCTGGTTTTTTTTTACAACACCATTTCTTGTATTAACATTGTAAGAACTGTTGTTAGAGTTAAAATTATAATCTAGCGGGGTACCCGCGCTACGCACAGGCTCCGTTAGCATGGTTATTTGAGTGTACTCAGGGGGCATGGTCAAAGCTTGCTCCAGGTCGGGTCAAGTTGGTTTGTGAGTTATGGTTGTGACCTTAAAATGACCTGGAATGACCTCATATCCCTCTAGATGACCTTTGACCTTAGTTGACCATGTCTTAAGGCAAATTGCTATTCATGGTCTAAGTTTGGTCCAGGTGGGTCAAATTTAAGTTCTAGGGTTATGACCGTAAGCTTGGAATGACTTGGGAGGACCGTATGTCAACTTTTCTGACAGTGTCAAGATCTAATCTCAGATTAACCTTTGACCTTAGATGATCTTGACCGGACCACCATTAAAATACTCAAGGGCTAATTATACCATACATGGTTTAAGTTTGGTCTAGGTAGAGTCAAAAATCCTTAAGGATTTTGGAGTTGCGGCCGTGACGTTTTTCTTTTCATTTATTTATTTGTTTCAAATATGTTTTCACCATACACAAGGAAATATATATTGGTCGGTCATTACGATAAATAGTCATAGTCATAGTCATAGTATTTATTTTCCCATCATATTAAAAACATATAAAGTAGAAGTGGCAATAACAAAAAGATGAAGGAGATACAACAAAAGGCAAGAGCCTGAAAACGAAGTACCCCTTATACAAAATACAAACATAACTATAGACATGACAGTGTCACTGAAAGTGACACGGACCCTGCCGATTGCCCTTTTTTAAATGTCAAGTGACTTTGGAGTTGAAACAGCCAATAATATAAGTAACATGCTTTATTTCGATTACAATGGCGGGTAACAACATTAAGACAACTGGTCTCAGCTCTGTTTTCATGTTGTGAAGCATGCAATATAGTGATGGGTATTTTTAATATGACTTTGCCAGTTCGTCATCAGCACCCAGGACTCGCAAATTTTTTGCAATATTAAATATTGCAAACTAAAATAAGATGATTAATACTTGTTTCTGACAAGGACAATTCTGAGGAAAGATAACTCCTTTTAGTAGGGATATCACAGAATAGTCCTTACCTGGGTATACAAGTATTTTATTGATGTTGAAAACGTTGCAAATCTATAATGGTATCTTATTTCAATGAAGTATCACTTTTCAATTATCATATAAAATGCTATGTAAAATTAAAATAATTTTGCTCTTGGCTTATCAGATGCTATAATTAAAAATATTGTTTTATGTGTTTCAAAAGTCATTAAAATAATTATCACTATTTTGCAAACTGTCATGATCTTGTTTTGTGATCAAAGACATATTAAAAATAATCATTATTAATTATGTAAACTTTCGTGATGTTAATTTTGTTTATTAATATATTGTCTTTCATGTTTCAAAGTATTTAAAATAAAAACATAACTAAAATTGCGTGCAAAACATGATCAAACATATTGGTTTCAACGTTTGAGAAGTGATCATTATTCATTATGCCAACTTTTATAATCTTAATTATATATCTATATACATTTTGACTTATCATGTTTACAAAGAGGTTGAAATAAAACTTAAAGTAACTGATCATGTAAACTTAAATGATCTTCTGTTGTGTTAAAACATGTTGGTTTTCCATGCATAAACAATAATTATGATCATGGGAACTGTCATGATCTTATTTTGTGTAAATTATGTTGACTGTTTAATTGTTTACTCAACTGAAATACAAAATAAATACCACTAAAAGTAATTGACTGATTACATACACAGTCATTATCTTGCTTTAAGATCAATATGTTGGCTTTTACCATGCAAACTGTCATGATCCTTATCTATAAAAACATGTGTACCTTTCACGTTTGAAATGTTCAGGGATTTCAAATATGTAAAAGAGACAGATATAAGCAATTTATTGATCATAACAACATTTTTGACGTTTTCTTATGAACAAACATGCAAATATTTCAAAACGTGTCAAATTCAAATAATTTTGCTCTTGGCTTATCAGGTGCTATAATTAAAAATATTGGTTAATGTGTTTCAAAAGTCATTAAAATATTTATCACTATTTTGCCAACTGTCATTAACTTGTTTTGTGTTCAAAGACATATTAAAAATGATAATTATTAATTATTTAAACTTTCACGATGTTAATATTGTTTATAAATAAGTTGTCTTTCATGTTTCAAAGTATTTAAAATGAAAACATAACTAAAATTGCGTGCAAAGTTTCATGATCTTCTTTTATGATCAAACATATTGGTTTCAACGTTTGAGAAGTGATCAATAATCATTATGCCAACTTTTATAACCTTAATTATATGTCTATATACATGTTGAATTATCATGTTTACAAAGAGGTTGAAATAAAACTAAAAGTAACTGATCATGTAAACTTAAATGATCTTCTGTTGTGTTAAAACATGTTGGTTTTCCATGCATAAAAAAATAATTATGATCATGGGAACTATCATGCTCTTAATTTGTGTAAATCATGTTGACTTTTCAAGTGTTAAACTCAACTGAAATAAAAAAATAAATACCACTAAAAGTAATTGACTGATTACATCACAGTCATTATCTTGCTTTAGATCAATATGTTGGCTTTTCCATGTTTCAAAAACTGAATGATAAACAACGACAGTTATTCAATCATATTAGTCAATGGTGCGATGACAGAGCAAAGGATTTAGCAGTTCCTCCTTTTGTTGCAAACGACCATGAATATAGGACAGTTGTGGAACGCTTACCATTGAAATCTCATCAATTATAACTAATTGCAAATGATGGTATTTGGTTCGGAGTGTGTTTAATGTGTCTTCTGAAAGAGGCGTATAATCTGTTGGTGATTTCGCACTTATTTTCAGAGCTGAACAAATTGTTTCACCAGATATGTTTGAAGCCGCGGTACCAGTATGAGCGACTAGTAATACGGTGATGTCCTCAGCAGAGTCAGTTAATGATGCAAATGTCTTTTGTGCATAGTATTTAATACAATTGATGACATGTGATTTTCCGGTTCCTGCACCACCAGTTAGAAATATGTGGAATGGAGGAACTGCTAAATCGTTTGCTCTGTCATCGCACCATTTACTAATATGATTGAATAACTGTCGTTGTTTATCAATCAGTTTCTGCATCATGGAGTGTGCTTGAGCAGGTGTAATTTGGGGATTGTATGGTTCTACTGCACACCTTGGTGTATTTTTGTTGACGCGATGTCTTTAGATTTTCATGATTTTGGAATTCCGGTATTTCAATTTCTGCGAAATCATCATCTGACTCATCTATTCTAATATGATCTATTTGGTCATCAAGCTGCTGCTGTTCACCTTGTGGGTTGAGTAAAGCCCAAGCATCTTCCATATCTGCCACGTCTTTGAGTGCTTCCATAGCATTATCCAAATCATCCGTTTGTGGTTCAAAATCAGCCATATTTTCCTTGACTATGTCCTTGACCAAATGTCTTTTGCCATTGATAATTGTGCGACCTTTCAGATGATAATTG
>JXSR01S012958.1:29700-57686 GCA_000969725.1 Ophiothrix spiculata
ATATCGGTGCACGTGTGAAAATAAGTATCTACACTTCATCTCCTAGTAGTCAAAATAAACTGTATCTTTCTCTCATATATATTACAAACATTTCAGAACTTTTTTGACGCTCTGTAACTAGCACCTGGGATACAATAGACAGACGGCGACCAGGAATGAGATGTGGGTGACGAGCTTTGCTCTCTATTATTGACCAATCACAAAGAGGATGCATGGCTTTCTATAACATTTAAACTGCAAGATGTATTGGTGCATTCAAAGCCTGTTGGTTTGCTTGATGTCTGCAGATACACAGTCCTTGCACATGAACCGTATAAGAAGTAGTGCATAAAACACTTGTGGACGTCGAGCTATGCATTTTGATGGACTTTGAATACACCATATGAGGGTTAACAAATTTCATTAAGGTACACAATGATCGCTGGCTATCAAGGTTCGTTTATCAAACTACATCCCAACAGCAATTCAGTGAAGAGCCTTTACTAAAGTCCTTAACTACAAGTTTTATATTTTGCTGTCAAAGGACAGAATAGATTTTATGGATTAAGACAATAATTTGAAAAAAAAAATCAAATTGCAAATTCTGAGTTTAGAAAATAAAACTGGTCATATAAAATCAACAAAAAATAGGATTTCAAATATTTTGTGATGACTTGAAAAGATACTATTCTCTTTGTCAATTATGATGCTAACGATGATTTAAATAATAAGGCAATTTTCATCTTCATTTTGTTGTACATTTTCAAAAAGGCACGGATAGATCTGAATTTACAGACTCCTAGTTTGAAGCCATTTTTTGTTGAAATACTCTTAATAAAGGGACTTTGAAAACAAATTATTCCTCTGAATCACACAAAATGATTTGAATAAATAATTTCCAAGAATAATCAAGGATAAATTTGCACACTGGCAGAATTGTTGTTTCATAACAGTACAAGTCCTAATTTCTTGGACAGTGTACACATAAATGCATGTACTGGGCCTCTACTTGCATACAATGACCCGGCACTATGGATCTTTGTTTACTCTGGCCCAGGAATTAGGACACCAACTTCAGAATAAATACACTAAGGAAGTCACTTGGAGGGAGTTGTTATCAAAAAGCACTTGCGAATTTCTTGCCTAATAACTTAAACATAATAATTTTTGTATCATAAAAATTCTTGTTGAATGCTAGATCAATAGTACAGCATATCTTTAATACAGTATTTACTTAGTTTCATCAATTGCACCCTTGATTGTCTATGTTACCCCTTCTCTGCTAGATGATTGGTCAACTATGTGATTACATAACAAATATTTCCCATTCTTGCACATATGTGACCATCCATCATGAACCTCCATTAAAGTCAGCATTTTTCATTATGAGCTACAATACAAAACTACACACATAAGTTGTATTCTGACAAAATTGTGTTTTTACAGATTTCAAATATTCAAGCTTTTTCTAAAACATCTAGCAATATATCAGCTTTCATCTCACCTCTAACATATGTATAGGTCAAACAATAATCTTTTGGACAGTTAAACAAATCCAAAGTACTGTGCCCCATTGTTTGTTAATGCAACCCTGACCCTGGATTTTTGTTTACATTGCCCAATAAATTTCCCTTTGCCTATAGTCACATGGAAATGTGCATAATATGAAAAAATCACCTGTTTTCTCAGTTTTAGATATTTTGACATAATGCTTTGAAGACTCTACTTGGAAACAAAAGTCATTTTGAAGCTAAAGATGTGTTCTTTTTTCAGAATCTGCAGTAAAACAAATTTGATCAGATGCTCACTTAACTGGAGGTCTGTGGTGGATGGTCACATATGCGATATGATCAAGAAAAACGAGTTGCATGTCTTGTAAACAAATCACATCCCATAGTTTGGTTCTTATTAAACCTTAACTCATTATGTGAGTGCAAGAAAGTCGTATCTGCGATGGCTGCCCTGAGTTATATCTATTTTACAACTTTTGACAAGAATGTGAAAAATCCCTCACAATTCCACTGTCATATATCAGTGGTTCTTGAAATGGTTCTTCAGGTGAAGGTGTCACCTGAAGAACCATTTCAAGAAACACTGACCCAAGACTGGAGATTATACAGTGTGGAATCCAAGTTTATGACAAATGGCAGCTATTGCAGATACGACTTTCTTGCACTCACATGACGAACTGGTCATTACAAATGCTACATTTGGATCAAAACACTATCACAATTGGTCATCTGCTTTTGCAGACATTGTATTTGTTTTTTTTTAATTTCAAAATTAAAAAAAAAAAATTGACCATGTAAACCAAAACCAATGTTTCCGATATCCGCCCCTTTTCCTTGACCATTCATTCACATAATGACCTTAGTAGTTCAACTTGAAATGACCAATCATAATGGCCTAGCAGAGATTCAATATACAGGGATTTTAACTGTTGGCTACAATTTTGTTCTTCATAAATTCACTGCTATTTATTCAAAAGCAGCAAAATTTATTTTAAAAAATCTTCTCATATATTAAATAAATAATCTGTTTTTCTATACTAGCTTTGGACCATGATGGTACATGTGATAGTGTTAAATATTACACGTGGAAGTACTAAAAAGTTTGGGTCACACTTATTCAACATACAAGACTGTGAAATATACACCATTTTGTGATGCATATTACATGGTGAAATACATCATTTAATGATGCATGTTACTTGGCAAATGAAAACAACACTTTATGAAGCAGAATGTGCTGTAAAATGTCAAATTTTGGACAATGTATGCTGAGATACACCATTGTGTAATTCATATACTGAGCATTTTGTGAGCACATTGCATGGTGCAATACACCATTTTGTGAGCATATTGCATGGTGTAATATACCAATTTGGGATGCACATTGCATGGTGTAATACACCATTTTAGGATGCACATTGCATGGTGTAATATACCATTTTTGGATGCACATTGCATGGTGTAATATACCATTTTGGAATGCACATTACAATACACCATTTTGGAATGCACATTGCATGGTGTAATACAACATTTTGGGATGCACATTGTATGGTGTAATACACCATTTTGGGTTGCACATTACATGGTATATAGACCGTATTTATAATTGACATACTCTCGCCGTTGATGGGGTAAATCCACACAATCGGGCGGGGAATCGGAACTCAGAACGAGGCCAAGTATGATAAATACACTATTTGATCTCGCTCTGAGTTCCGTTCTCTGGCGGGAGTATGTCAATTATAGATATGGTCTATATAATACACCCATTTGGCACGCACATGTATATTGTACACATAATACAAACATGATGAACTTAACCTTGTTTCAGTTATAATTCAGCTTTATATTGTCAAATCAAGTTGCCATTTTCTGAAAGTGGTCCTCCTATCGACTACAACGCAACAAAACGGTGAAAACAAGTCACCTGCTACCAGTCACTGTATCAGATTTACTGACAGATAAAAACATGTTTTGTTCGACAACGACAAGACATTTGTATCACATCTCTGCAAAGCACAACCTGACAAGGACTGCAGAAACAGGTAAGACAACAATCCATACCCACTTTCAGAAAATGATCACTTTATATATATCTTTGGAAGTTAAAACCCTGCAACAATCTTAAAATCAGAAACAATCATACATCTATCTTCCATCATAAAGGTTACACCGATCTGAATAAATATACTATCTTATATAAGCTTATGCTCATGTATGAAGCACTTGCGAATTTTTTGCCTAATAACTTAAACATAATAATTTTCGTATCATAAAAATTCTTGTTGAATGCTAGATCAATAGTACAGCATATCTTTAATACAGTATTTACTTAGTTTAATCAATTGCACCCTTGATTGTCTACGTTACCCCTTCTCTGCTAGATGATTGGTCCACTATGTGATTACATAATAAATACTTCCCATTTTTGCACATATGTGACCACCCATCATGAACCTCTATTAAAGTCAGCATTTTTCATTTTGAACTACAATACAAAACTACACACATAAGTTGTATTCTGACAAAATTGTGTTTTTACAGATTTCAAATATTCAAACTTTTTCTAAAACATCTAGCAATATATCAGCTTTCATCTCACCTCTAAAATATGTATAGGTCAAACAATAATCCATTGGACAGTTAAACAAATCCAGAGTACAGGGCCCCATTGTTTGTTAATGCAACCCTTACCCTGGATGTTTGTGTACATTGCCCAATAAATTTCCCTTTGCCTATAGTCACATTGGAAATGTGCATAATATGAAAAATCTACCTGTTTTCTCAGTTTTAGATCGGGGGGGGGGGGTAATTAGTACAAAAGTGATTACGGGGATGTGCCGCAAATTTGGGTAGCAAAATCAGGCTGTCTGGTATGCCAATGGGTCCTTTTTCTTTGCAAAATGTGGTATTTTGATGGGATTTTCTATAATTTACGCCAAAATGGCGCAAATTTGGGATTTTTTTTCTAAATTTCAAACAAAAATCAAGAAATTTGCGCCAAATTAGAGTAAATTTTCGGAGAAAATTTCAATTTTTGCATAATTTTCGACTCAAAATTTGGGGAATTTGGTATATGGATGGGTCCCTTTTTCTTGAAAATTGGTATATGCATGGGTGGTACTTTGAATTTCCTAGCGGCACATCCCTACCAAAACCAAACTTGAGTACCCCCCCCCCCCCGGGTTTTAGATATGTTGACATAATGCTTTGAAGACTCTACTTCTAGGTGTCAAATGAATTGGAAACAAAAGTCATTTTGAAGCGAAAGATGTGTTCTTTTTTCGGAATCTGCAGTAAAACAAATTTGATCAGATGCTCACTTAACTGGAGGTCTGTGGTGGATGGTCACATATGCGATATGATCAAGAAAAACGAGTTGCATGTCTTGTAAACAAATCACATCCCATAGTTTGGTTCTTATTAAACCTTAACTCATTATGTGAGTGCAAGAAAGTCGTATCTGCGATGGCTGCCCTGAGTTATATCTATTTTACAACTTTTGACAAGAATGTGAAAAATCCCTCACAATTCCACTGTCATATATCAGTGGTTCTTGAAATGGTTCTTCAGGTGAAGGTGTCACCTGAAGAACCATTTCAAGAAACACTGACCCAAGACTGGAGATTATACAGTGTGGAATCCAAGTTTATGACAAATGGCAGCTATTGCAGATACGACTTTCTTGCACTCACATGACGAACTGGTCATTACAAATGCTACATTTGGATCAAAACACTATCACAATTGGTCATCTGCTTTTGCAGACATTGTATTTGTTTTTTTTTAATTTCAAAATTAAAAAAAAAAAATTGACCATGTAAACCAAAACCAATGTTTCCGATATCCGCCCCTTTTCCTTGACCATTCATTCACATAATGACCTTAGTAGTTCAACTTGAAATGACCAATCATAATGGCCTAGCAGAGATTCAATATACAGGGATTTTAACTGTTGGCTACAATTTTGTTCTTCATAAATTCACTGCTATTTATTCAAAAGCAGCAAAATTTATTTTAAAAAATCTTCTCATATATTAAATAAATAATCTGTTTTTCTATACTAGCTTTGGACCATGATGGTACATGTGATAGTGTTAAATATTACACGTGGAAGTACTAAAAAGTTTGGGTCACACTTATTCAACATACAAGACTGTGAAATATACACCATTTTGTGATGCATATTACATGGTGAAATACATCATTTAATGATGCATGTTACTTGGCAAATGAAAACAACACTTTATGAAGCAGAATGTGCTGTAAAATGTCAAATTTTGGACAATGTATGCTGAGATACACCATTGTGTAATTCATATACTGAGCATTTTGTGAGCACATTGCATGGTGCAATACACCATTTTGTGAGCATATTGCATGGTGTAATATACCAATTTGGGATGCACATTGCATGGTGTAATACACCATTTTAGGATGCACATTGCATGGTGTAATATACCATTTTTGGATGCACATTGCATGGTGTAATATACCATTTTTGGATGCACATCGCATGGTGTTATACACCATTTTGAAATGCACATTACATGGCGTAATACACCATTTTGGAATGCACATTGCATGGTGTAATACAACATTTTGGGATGCACATTGTATGGTGTAATACACCATTTTGGGTTGCACATTACATGGTATATAGACCGTATTTATAATTGACATACTCTCGCCGTTGATGGGGTAAATCCACACAATCGGGCGGGGAATCGGAACTCAGAACGAGGCCAAGTATGATAAATACACTATTTGATCTCGCTCTGAGTTCCGTTCTCTGGCGGGAGTATGTCAATTATAGATATGGTCTATATAATACACCCATTTGGCACGCACATGTATATTGTACACATAATACAAACATGATGAACTTAACCTTGTTTCAGTTATAATTCAGCTTTATATTGTCAAATCAAGTTGCCATTTTCTGAAAGTGGTCCTCCTATCGACTACAACGCAACAAAACGGTGAAAACAAGTCACCTGCTACCAGTCACTGTATCAGATTTACTGACAGATAAAAACATGTTTTGTTCGACAACGACAAGACATTTGTATCACATCTCTGCAAAGCACAACCTGACAAGGACTGCAGAAACAGGTAAGACAACAATCCATACCCACTTTCAGAAAATGATCACTTTATATATATCTTTGGAAGTTAAAACCCTGCAACAATCTTAAAATCAGAAACAATCATACATCTATCTTCCATCATAAAGGTTACACCAATCTGAATAAATATACTATCTTATATAAGCTTATGCTCATGTATGAATGGGTTACTTTTACCCTGTAATTTTACCTTAGTAACAAGGTAGCCGTGTATTTCCGTTACCAACTGACAAAAACTTTTCTGACACACAATAGCATTGTTAATTCATCCATTCAGCCAAATCAAAGGTCGTTTTGGAGTAGATGTCACCTTGTAATGAGTAGTTACAGCAAGCATTCATGTTTTTGCAATTTGGTTTGGTGTGGCATACTTCATTTACATAATTGTTGTGAAGGATTATCGGAAAAATGATGAATCCGGTAAAACTGTTGCTAAATATCAAAAATCAATCCAATCGAGTAATAAACTGTTTGCGCTTGGTTCAAAAAGTTCCAAGCATGCCAAAGTTGAGATTGCGGACTGAAAATTTATTTTTGACGACATCACAACATAGTAGACTCCGAAACTGGCTCAAACCTTGCACAAACTATTGCCATATTTCAATGACAAATAGAGACTTACTTCAAAACGTTATCAATAATCATTTGTAGATAAATTGCTTAATTCAACTTCAATATATTGCTAAGAGAGACCTTGTACATAACAACATTCCTTTCGCTAGCATTTTAATTTCGCTAGTATCACAATTCGCTAAATTAAAATGCCGCTAAAATAATTGTTAACATAGCATTGAATAGCAAAATGATTCAAATTAGTGAAATTAAAATGCACACAAAAAGTGAGGGTTTCCAAATTCGCTAAATTTTCATGCCGTGAAATTAAAGTGCTTTACAGTATGTAGTACCTGACCAATTTGCTTGCAAGTAAGCGTATAGTATGGTTCCACTGTGGTACTTTCTGCAGGAAAGTTGCTGTGCACAACTATTAATGCTAGATTCATATGTCACAACACACTACAAATGGGTGTTTGGTTATGGGGTCTTTTTTGTTAGCCTTCCTCAAGAGCAAAATCAAATTTTATGATTTCTCAAAAACTGATCCAATTTTACAGGAATTTGTTGTGTTAAATGGGATTCCCTGTGTTGTTATAACTTTCAGAAAATGTGTTCTCTCATAAAGTTATCAAAATTATTTCTATATACAGGAAACAACAACTGCAAAATTGAATTGTTCTGAGGAAGCCACTCAGACTATGAAATTTCTTTTAATTATAATTTGTATTTTATGTAACTTTAAACGGAAGACCTAACGTATGACACATTTAATTTGAGCATTTTGACTATTTGATTCCCTTTTACATTGAAAACTTAATCTGAATCTTTATCAAACTATTACTCTCTGTTCAAACAAAACTGTTATTGCTCTCCTTGAAAAATAAACTAATCTGATGTCGGGCAAGGAAATCAAACCTATTTGGTTGCACATTTGTGCATAATTAACATACAATAAGACTGCACAATAACATAATCGCTTCTTTACTAGCTGCTCAGTGCTGTAATCATGTCAAGTATGTTGAATTTTCACACGAAAAAAACTACCATGTCGATAGTTTGAATACTGTTGGATAAGATACAATTATTGGTTGGTTGAAGACACGGGACACAAATCAAGACGAGACGACATGAGCGAGGGCAGTATGCTGCTCTTTTCCTCGGTCCTAAATGTTGCGACATCAATGCTACTTGCAGTCGGCGGCAGACATAAGTTCTCTACATAATGGCGGACATTTCAGTATAGTTCTTCTCATCTTTAGAAGACAAAGTTTGATATTGTTTAGCCTTGTGTGGCTTGGCATGGAACTGTTTCATTGGCTGGATGTACTAATTTAAGTCAGTCATGACTTCTTCAGTCTGTGAAGGCCGTTGCGAGCATAACGTACCAATTCTAAAGTACTGCTGTGTAGGGTCAGAGGGCCGCATTGTTGGTCCAATTCTTGGAAGAACTCTGTAGATGAGGAAATATTTGAGTATGTTAAGTATTTCATTAAATTTAAAAGAAAATATTTGAGTCGGTTAATCATTTCATACACTGAACTTAAAATTATTTTTCCAAAGCCATTTCTTTCTAAATATTAGGGATTACCGCAATGTAAACGGTTGGTAGGTAAGGAAAAGTAATCTCCATTGCTTTGGGGAAATCTTCTCACAAGGGAAACTACATCAGTCTAAATAAAATCATGGTTCCTGCTAACAAAAAGTCTGTATGGTAAGCTAAGGACCCAAGAAAATGATGCATCAGGTTTTAGAAAATGTATGAGATAGATGCTTTTTCTTGCTATTTATCCAATTTTCAGCCTTAGCTACTGATTTTGCCGCAAACCCTCTTCAACTTTGGTCATATTGGCAAAAAAGGCTCAAAACCTTCCAAGAGAACACAGGCCAAACTATATTTTTTTTGTAAAATAAGAATTCTCCCCATCTCAAAAACATTTTGGTGGTGGGTTGAGTTCTAAACAAAACTCTATTTTTCCCATTTTCTTTGTGTATTCCTAGGTGATCATGCGTAATTTAACTGATTGGGTTTTTCTTAGATTTTACTTCGGCATACGATAAAGTTAATCACAATCTTGTTGATGCGGGTTCAGATTTCAGACGCAGGTTGCTTTCAAACATAATTTATATGTGACCGACCATATCAATAGGTACCTTAAGGTTGGCATAGTAAATTACGTGATACGGGCCAATGAAGCTGAGCATAGTCAAAAATCCCATCCAAGGTAGAATTTCTCATTTCATCAGAAACGTTACCTTGAAAGTGTATTCCATAATATTAATCATGTTCCAATATCCAAAACATTAAAAAAATGTGTTAAAACCAAGATAAAAAATCCTCTCTCCAGTCAAGTATTACTCAGAACAAAAACTTTAAACTCAATTTTCTCAGAAATATAATTTTCCAAATCAACCCGATGCCTTTTACCAATTTGAATGTAACTTTGCAACTGAACATCCAATAACCAAAAGCAAGGTGTCATTTTAAAGCTTACAATCACAGCTTTCAGATGATATGCTTTTGATATGGCGGCTCACATATACACTCAAATGTGCCTAAGAGCTAAATTCTTGGTCCAATTTTGTTCATCTATCACCACTACTCACCTGGGTGTTCTTTCGCCATCTCCTCACTTTGTTCCCAAAAGTCTAAACCAAACAGACTATAATTTGAAAAGACCAGGAACCTGGACATCATTTCCATGATTCGATGCGGGAGTTGGATAGCAGGGGCAGGAGAAGACATTGGTGCTGGTGTCACCCCATTGGTGAGTTTGTTCTGGGAGGAATAAGTGTGACTAGGCATGAGGTCACTGCAATTGTTGCTGCCTTGCGATCCCAAGCTGCCGCATGACCCAACGCTGCCTGCTGGCGACGGTGTGGGCGACATTGGCGAAGGAGTACCCGTGTATCTTAAATTAAATAATGCAAGAATGAAATAATTAACTTATCATGAAAACAGTGGTTATGTAGGTAATAATATTCCAACAACTGAACAGTTGTGCAGAATTTATACATATTAGGATCATATCAGCATTGTGAGGAATTACAGTGTCCATTCCTCTCCCATCATTTCTTACGACTTCCTTTCAGATGTTTAGAGTTTCTTGTTATTTGATCCGACTCTATATAAATAAGTGATGTATAAACGGACAAATAGCATCAGCAATTTTGGATTTCTCGACCTGTACAGGATCATTTTGCACTGTGCTCTACGACCACTTTGCCTCCGGTACCATAGTTGTTGAAACGCTTGCTTTATCAAGAAAGTAGGTAAGCTTCAGCCTGAGTATGGCCAGATTTCCTTCCCCCTACCATTTTTTCAAAAATGAAATCTTGGCTTGAACAGGCACTTTGTGATTTGTTCTTAAGTTGCAAAGTTCTATATAGTATACAATTTGTATTTCTTGAAAGTCAATAAAGGGATACTTAAATTTCCCTCTGAACATGAGCCCAGTATATTAAGAAGAAATAAAAAACAAACTCACTTTGTGGAATTCCATGGCGAAGGTGCCTGTGCACCTTGCTGCGATTTGTTCTGACTCTTGAAGTGTTCACCCAAGGTTCGAGACATCTTCATTGCCGCTGCTTTCTTAAGCTTAAACATCCGCGTGTACAGAAGTGCCTGACACCGGTGACTAGAAAGATAAGAAAGTATAAAGTATGATTCAAATCAACATTATCCATAGATTATAACTTACGAAATCTGTTTTCATGTCATTCAAAACACAGCCAAATCTAAAGTAGTTCATAGTTTTACCTTCTGCAACTTGACAGTAACTCTACTGAAGAACTACTTAGAGGAGCATGGTCCGATTGCCTTAACTTTTTTCAAACTTTTTTGAGATTTTGGTACCAAAATGTTGCTCATATTTTTCTCATATCCCATGTAAAATTTAACGACTGAGTTATGTTCCGTTTTGGAGATATATACAAAAATGTGTCTAATGATGGTAACCATAAATATATCTTAGCCTTAATTGAGACGGTCCATACCAAATGAGACGTAAATGCATCAAACTTCATTTTGCGCTACAGGTGAAAATACATGTAAAGGTCATAATTTAATGAAATTGATTTTTTGACAGATTCACAATCATTGTGCTTTCTTCAAAACACCAGAGCAAAGTTTGAACTCAAGAAAATGATTGGAAATATGAAGTATATCTGTATATCTGTATACTTGCAAAACGCAAGATTTTGTACAATTTTTTTCTGAGAGAATTAGGCTACAGGTAATTATACTATTGAATGTTATTATACATAATCTCATCTTTAAAAAGCTTTTTATTTGGTGAAATCTGGACCTTTGGTTCTTAAGTTATGACAACTTCTGTGAAGCCCTTAATATTTGGGGTGGTCCGATTTCATGATCTTAATACCATAATCAGTATCAAAAGTAGGCAGAAGTAAAGGGATTTAAAGCAGCTTCTTCTCCAGATGAAAAAAAACCCATCACTTAGTTGAACTGGTGTTTAGTGGGTGCTATACCAAAAGCCAACTGAATGTATCTAATCATGCAAAAAGTCAGAAATACTTTTACAATTGTAAGAAATAACAGTTTTTGTTGCTATCTCTCCAAAATTTTTATGTTCAAAGTTTCCCGAAACTGGAATGTTAAATTCTGCTTCTTAATGTATGACAGAATGAGACCCAGTGTTTATGTAACCCTTAGTTTTTCACGTTTATTTTGATACGAAGTGTTATTTTTCATTTTCTCAAAGTTACAATTGCAACTCAGTACTGCCCTCTGAGTCACACATTTTTATAAATTCATTTGGTTTTACAATAAGGGGTTAAAAAATGAAAGCCCTTTTTTTGTTTGTTTTAGATTAATGCTGACTGAAGTACCACAGCTAAAAGTATTTCATTATTGATTGTAATTCTTTCTTCAAATTGATCACCTCTTTGGTTTTCAATGAAATTAATGAATAATCCTTTGTCAGTTTAAACTTGCTTATTTCTGGGATACATATCGCCTTATGGCTCAATTAACAGACTTCATCCAAATTTCACAAATCGGACCAGATTGAAATGTACGTTGTATGCTCCATAATCAATGCACTTTATCTCTGGTCAGGAATGTCCAAATTGGATGAAATAAAAAGCATAATGAAGGGAAGAAGCTCTATTTTAATATCAATGGTGATTTGATGACAAAACTCGCTCACTTATATTTTTAACATTTTTGTTTTCCAATCTTGCGTTTTTATTGGCACACACTGTATAGTACAATGGAGCCAACATGGATGGTTGTATAACAACTTCTAATCTACTGCTATTCTACAAATATTTCTGACATTACTGTCATCTTCAGGTTCACATTTGAAACAAAGCAAAACCAATAAAACAGTTCTGAATATCAAACTGATAGATTTTACAAAGATTACAACTAAACTACAGCTACATTATTAAGGATGAACATGATAAAACAAATGATAAGAGCAATCAACAAAAAATATAGTGTTTACTCGAATTTATCTCAGTTATACATTTTTATCCCTGACAACTTTTGACAGACCATAACTTGAGTTCTGGAAATCGAGTGAAGTTCATTGAGGTGTTGTTTTAATCCTTATAACATGGTCTTTGAAAATATTTTTTTTAAAATATAAAAATGGCAAAAGGCTGCATTTTTGGCTGGTTTGGGATGGACAGTCATAATTTACATTGGATTCAAAGGCAAAAATACACCCAGCTAATGTAGACAAAGTTTTAAGAAGTGTTGACATATCAACATTATTCCTGTGACATTGCTTGCAATACTGCAAAATTGTTGATAAAAGCCTTATTGTATTTTCATATCGTCAGCTGCCGAAATCCATTGCATTTTGAGTGCGAATTCAATTGCTGTGTCATTTGCAGTGAAAATGATCAGAAATTATAAATGCGCTGAGCGCAGTATCAGCTGTAGTAACCAAAAATCTGATTCCATCAAATGGATGATTAAATGTGATGTGACATTAAGAAAATCCATCACACACTACTTATTTAGTTACGTCTCTAAATGTAAGTCGAGCTGATGGAAACCAATGAAATACGAAATATGCCGGTTTTACCATGTGAAAGGAAATTGCAATTGATAGATCCTAACATGACTGAAAACCTGGTGACCCCACCCCATTTTGAGAAGGAATGTCCAAATTTGTGGCATTTGGTGCAAATTTCCGAACATTTTGGAAAGAAAACCCATCAAAATACCACATTTCGCGAAGAAAAAAGGACCGATTGGAATACCAGAAAGCCTGATTTTGCTACCCGAATTTGCGGCACGTCCCCATAACCCCTTTTGTACTAAGTAGCCCCCCAGGGTGAAACCAACATATTCCTGGTTTTGAAATGGATCAGCCCTGTCTGCTTCAAGAAAACAACTCACCATAATACTTGAAGCTTCTTATCTGTATAAGCTGCATCTTGATGCGTCCCCTTGAATTTCAAAATAAATCTGCAATAAAAAAGATAACACACACGAGGTCAAAATTACAAATCAAATACTATGATTATCAACACAAAATACTTAATGGCTGCTGTCAAGGGAGGGGAGATATATCTCCCAAAAACAATTTAATTGCCCTGTACTCAAAAGTCTGCAGATATTTGGTAACATTGGCCGACCGACCATTTTAGGGGGAAAGTGGTCAAACCTACCACCATCCAAAAGGGTAAGGTAGCCTCCGAAGTTGGGAGGTAAAGGAATTGTTATAATTCAAAATTTTTCAAATCAGATATTTTGATGATATTCAAAGTGCTTATGCACTCCAAATTGTTCATTATGTAAAGCCATTCTCTGTGTTGCTGTAAGCCTACAACAACAGCTGTAGCTCAACATTATTCCAATAGTCAAGTTTTAACATGCCTCTGCTGAATAGCATTATACTATGTGATGTACGATGTGGTGACCTGCTCCCGTAAAATGGGCAAAAAGTTGCCAAACTAGCAAGCAATCGCAAATATCACCAAATTGGAATTTTTCCAAACTCAGGCTTTAAAGGTAGGTATTCCAATTTGGTGACACATTTAACAGACTTTTTTTCATATTATTTTCATAGGATGGCTATTACCTACATAAAGCAATTGTAAAGACATGTACCCATTCGACCCATAGAAACCTATAGGATATATTCCAGTAATTCAGCACTATTTTGACCATGTCTCTTAAACAAAACATTTAAGCATGGAAATTTTGTAAGTTTATGAGAAAAATATGAACTTTCCTGTTTAATTATGGAAAGCGGGATGGGGGCTGGGGAGGGTTGAAAACACACCTTTAAAATGATATGTAACATTTAGCTCTTTGTCTTTGACAACAAATACTAATATTCTAAAATATTTTAATTGTTTTCTACTTTTTATGGCACGTAAAAATAAAAATACAGTTGTGTATGCAAATTAGACTTTACACTCATTTTGTGAGCAGAGGTCACATGTACATTTAGGCTAATACCTGGAATAGAAATTAGATTAATTAAATTGGAAGCACATCTGCTAACATCGGAAATAGATGAAAAACTATTTTTAACCAGTAAAAATGAATGTCTCATGTTTCCCGATAATATTGTCTGTTAAAATGGTTGTTATTATAGAGGGTCCTTATGAAAAGCAGTGCTGGTCCACTGATTGAGGCTACCCTATTTAAATGACGCAAATAAATAAATAAATAAAACTGAAACTGTGTAAGCACATTATTTTTCTACAATGTTGTTGAAAGTTGCTGGTACACAGAGAAAAATAAATATATTTCATCTTGATTGTTTAGTGAACCGTAGGGTGGATATTTTCAAAGATCATTATTATCTAAAGATAATTCTACCGGGATTTTCCCCCCCTAATATTTTCAAATATGCATGGTTTTTTTCTTTCAAGTATTACATTTAATTCTAAATTGCAATAATTTTACAAACAAATATTTGCAAAAAATTCTTTACAAGTGCACATTCTAAGTGTCCACACTAAGGCCGAGTAAAAAAATAAACATGTTTCTCGTCCCCTCCCGCATCGATTTTTCAGGATTTTGAAAAATATTTTTTATTTTTTGTATTTCATGCATTACTTATTTGTAAACAAGGTTTGAAAAGTTTAGAGTCTATGCAATAAATTTGTTTCAGTTCAATAAGCATTTTAAAGCATTTTTTGTTTTGATCAACCCTTCAGTATGTCCAAAACTCAAAAATAAAAAAGGCCTCCTCCTCTTCAAATAACACATCTGGTATCAATACACTGGGTGAGAATTGGCCATTAATGGGCGATTTTGCATTGCCATTGAAATAAAAAATAAAAAATAAAAAGTACCTCTTCCTCCTTTTTTTCAACAACGCGGACGAGAAACATGTTTTATTTTTTACTTGGCCTAATTATCTCAATTTAAAGTTACTTTGATTATCTTTAAAAAGGTCACTACAATGCTAAGGAAAAGTCATTTCTGACTGCTCACAAGGGACATTACAGAAGTAATACAGGCATGCAATATTAAAACACATTGGCCCACATTTTCAAAGGTTATTCCAGTAATAACTTTTTTCCTGGACTTTGCATTCTTGAATTAGAGATTGCCCACAGTCCTGAACTAAGTGGAATTTTAAAAAGTCTGGAATAACTAATTCGTTTGCGAATACCAAACGACGACATCAACGAAATGAAAATAAAGCTATTCCTGGATTAAAATTATTCCTCTTTTGTGAATATGGACCAATATGAATATCCAATTTTGAATGCATAACTGCAGCATTTGTAAAGTGGTGTTGAAAATTTACATGTTGATCAAAAAATGCTTTTTCTAGATCTTGGTTTCTGAAGCCAATGTTCATGAACGGTACAGGGGTGTGAGAGTTCCTCTTTTCAGCTGATTTCCTCATTTTTGAAAATTTTCTTGTGTTAAAATTTCAGCTTTTTTATTCATTTTCAGCCCGTTTTTGACCTTTTTCCTGACTTTACGATGCTTTTCCTCGTTTTTCCTTGTTTTTATCAACTGGCCTCTCACACCCCTGGTAAATCAGAACCAGAATAAGCATTTAAAAACTGCATCCACAAACGAAAGTCAAAATTATAGGCAAAATAAAAATTTATTGGACAATTTAAACAAAAATCCATGCAGGGTTGCATTTACAAACAATGGGGTCCCTGCACTCTGAATTTGGGCTTACACTGTCCAATAAATTATTGTTTGGCCTTATAGTAGAGTGGACTACTTACTTGATGATTTCACAGGTTTCGTTGTACATGGTGACGGCCTTTTCCACAGGGATGTCAGGGTTGATCTCCATAGTATGACCACACAAGATAAATGATAAGACTGCATCAAAATATGTCAACGCTTTCACATTCTTATCAGCCTGAAAGATAGAAACAAGATAGCATGTAGGATAGGAAAATATGTAGCCAGACGTTTCTGATCTTGCTGTAGAATATCGGTAGAATCTTTGACAATAACCCTAACAGAACCAAATCTCACTAAATCTCACTTTAGAAAATCAAGAAAATCAACTAAGTCCCAATACGTCATAGACGGGGGTTATATGCAGGGACAAAATCGCTGCCCGGGCAGCGACTCGGCGGTGGCTTGCTATGGGTATCACTCGCTTGGGAAACGGGAGGTCCCCGGTTCGAATCCCGGTGAAAACACCCGTTTTTCACCACCCCCTTTTCGGGGAGATAGGCTAGAAACGGAAAATTTCTTATGATCAGTTAGGGTTAATAAACCTTTGAAATATGATTAAGCACTTGTAAAAGGGGAGCGTGGCCGAGCGGTTAGAGCACTGGACTCCGGTGCAAGAAGTTGGATTGTCGTCGAGTGTTTGAGCCCCACTCGCGCCAAGTTCTTTGTGCTCTTGAGCAAGACACTTCACTCGAATGTGCTCCTCTCGACCCAGGTGTATAAATGGGGAAGTAACAGGTTCGTTGTGCAGTGGACTAGCGACCCGCTCACATCAATTTATATAACCTGGCCCAATTCGATATGAAAAGGGGATGGGCACCTCTGGATGCACTGAAAAGTGTCACCACCCAATTTCCTTTTTTTTAACTTGTAAAAGGGAGAGCTAATGATGACAATGTTGAAAAGTGTAACAGAAGGTACTAATCCGACTAATGGTTTATTCAGAGTGCTGTTGATATGCATCCATCGATGTCCATCGAAGCGCAGTCTTTACACACGCTATGCACAAGGGATAGCGCGTGTAAAAGACTGCACGTCGATGGGCATCGTTCGATAGTTATCGTCAGATTCTGAATAAACCATTACAGATTATGTCCTTGGGAAAGACATTTCAATTGCCTTGTTCACCCAAGCACATTCAGAAGCTGTTGGGAAATGTTAATCAAAGTAAGTTGGTCTGTATTTCTAAATTATCAAGCTCAAGACCATTTGGGTGTGGGTCAGAATATGTTAACCTTTTGAAATAGTGCAATATAAATGCTGATTGATATGATTATCATTATTATCATAGCTAGCAAGCACCTTCAAATGGCCACAATGTTGTTCATAGGCACAGTTATACACAAGGTTGTTGAGTGTGAAATAATTTTTCTTCTGTAGTCCTTCCACAACCTTTCCCAAACACGGCTGCCCTTCAAACACATGTGAAGTTAATTAAGTGTGATTATTAATAGCACTGATTATAAAAAGTCAGTCTTTTAGCACACAATACGTACTGATAAGATTTCCTACAATCTGCATCTGAATCCACTTTATCATTACAAAAAAAGAGCTGCTTCTAAGTGATTCAGAATTTGTTTTATTAATCACACGATGATTAAAACACAACATACAACATTTCGTGAGACTTGACAACGACTGTCACCCTCGACATACAATTGAAAATCTTCAATTTGCTGAACATCCAGGGCATCACCTATCTCCAGCACCTACCCCTCTTGACCTACTTTGAGCTATTTCACCCTGGCGATAAGATCTGGGAGATGTAGTCAGAAGGTAAACCTACATATAACTTATCTTAATATGTCTCTTTAATGTGATATGAATATGAATAACCCAAGAAATAAGCAACTTGTAGGGTTATTACGGTCTGTGAAAAATTACTCAACTTTGAGTTAAGTGCCATGTGCCACCAAAAAGACCCATCATTGTTTGCTCTCTCTCTAACTGAAAAGACCCCCTATTTATATCAACTGTCACTCAACGAATCCCCTTTTTTCAATTCCTTGTCACTAAAACAACCTTTGTCACTCCTAGTCAAAGACCAACCATTATCTCAATTTGATGTAATTTTCAAAAAAATTGCTGAATTCTTTGAAAATTTTTCTAAATTTTGTAAATTTCTAGGCCATTTTGACCCAGAAAGACCCTACTTTTTATGAATTGTGCTCGAAGACGCACCATTTTTTCACTTTGAAAGACCCCCTTTTTTGACAAATGTTGTCATCGAAGACCCTACTTCTGAGGTGCTAGGTGGTACTTGTACATCACTTTCATATGCGAGTGCCTTAATAAATTGACTGAGTAGTTTGTGTACTAATTTGCATTAACTAGTTTTGCGAGGGTGCTGTTCAAATATGTTTTGCAAATACAATCATAACCGAATATTTTGTTATTCTATTTCAGTAATGTAATTGTACATACAATGGTCAAGTATGTGCGAAATTTCAAGCAAAAAGTTCTTTTGGCAGGAAAATTTGGACCAAACTCAAATTTTTTAAAACCTGTTTTGAAATAGTTCATCTGCTTTCTATTTTTTTGTACTTTAGTCCTTTTTAAATCCTCTATCAATGACTAAACTTTCAATGCCAATCCATTTGGGTAGGTGTTTTTTTCAAAGGGGGTCCCTAGGAATCCCCTTGGGCAAAAACATGTGGGAAATACCTTGGTCACTTTTAAATGTTAAATGCAACTGTGTTTACTCCCAGGTATTGGCTACAGCAAAACCAAATACTGATGTAATAAGTGACAGCTGATCAATTACAATTGATATTGTATTGCTACATACACATACCTGTGTTCACATGTTGACCATGTAAATTTGGTCCTGCTTCAAGGATACTAATAGATATTTTTGATTTAGGTATTCAAACACACTACCGAGTTTTTCATCACGAATCAACAATGATGCATCCATGCGTCTGCGTATTTTTATCGTGCGAGGGTGGCTTCAGCCACCCGAGCGAGATAAAAATACGTCGACGCATCAGATACAGAGTTGTTGATTTGCGATGACAACTCTGTGGCGTGTTTGAATACCATTCAACAACCAAAATCTTCCTGAAAACATATAAGGAGATACAGTGAGTTGTTGAATTCTGCCTTTTACACTAGCAGACCAAGAAACCTAGAGGACAGGAATCTAGTCAAGTGGTTCATATCATAAAAATAGTAGCCCTGGGTCCAACTGCAGCCTTGCTAATACTGATGGGAGCTCCTAGCTCCCCTCCCCCTCTTGGGTTACGAAAATATTAGCTAATCATGTGCTGTATCATTTAAAATGTGTTTTATGACAATAATTTAGTCATTGGTTCAGAATACTCATCTGATCATGGATAATGGAAGCGATGCTATAAATACTTCTTCCATGAGCCATCATGACTACAACAATTGATTTTATTTCCCTTTGTTAAAACAGTAATTAAATACCTCAAGGTTTCGTAAACAATCTACCTTTTAATCAATGAAAAACGGAAATAACTATATACACTCACAAAGATCACTCTGTAAAAACTGTGAAGATCTTGATTTGAAAATAACAATTGAGGAGAGTTTTGTGTTTGGAAGTTATTAGTGCAAAAGGGTTACCATTTTTTTCTTAGGTTGTACAAAATACAGCTGAAAATTTATCCAAAGCTACTTTTGCCGCACATGTTTTTGCCATTTCATATTTAACAAGAAAATGGTAAATTCTGAGGAAGGATTCATAAAGACCAATTCCTCAAACACTGCATATATTTATACATCCACTACTGATTTGAAACTGTTTAATTTAACGACTCAATTGAAAGTCACGCTCGAATACAAAGAAGTGATTTTGCTTGATGAAATGGTTATTCTAGCTATTCATCTGGGAAGAAATGTCATCATTTAATTATTATGCATGAAAGTGAAATTATGGTTTGAGCGTAACATTCATCATAGCTCTATGTACAATTCATCCGCCTTTAAACTCAAATAAAAACATGCAATTTAACCCTGGGTGAAGTGGGGCACTCAACCACTGTGTAAATTGCAGAAACAAATTTAACTAGGCCCTATACCCTAAACAAGAAAAAATACCACCAATTTTGGGATAAAACTAAATGCCAAATTTGAATTTTAAGAAATCACTGGTCTTCAAAATATGTAGGATGGACAAATAAAATCAATATAATTGAGCAAACAAACAAACCAGAAAAAGAAAATGTGGGGGAAATGGGAGTGAAAGTTGAAACATTTGAATGTTTCCTAAATATAGCCAAATAACAATCTGCCAATCTCAGGAAAATAATCAGTTAAGGCTGGTGTAGACCTTCAAATGGCATAAACTGTTTTTGTGCTCTAACTTTCAAATTATTTGCATAAACTATATAAAAGTATATATTTTTAGAAGCGGATTTTTACCCTGAACATGATGATGATATCAGTTTTTGACCAAAAATGTCAATTTTGGCAAAAAAAATGCCAAAAAACATATTTTTTGCCCCAAAATTTCTGGAAAGCCTAACTAAAATTTGCATTCATGAAATTTTGAACTTTTTAGCTTTTTGGAATTTAGAAACAAATGTCTAGGAACGGTTTTCTCAAATTTTTGATTTTTATCCTAGTTTTTCAAAAAATGCAAAAAATAGGTCAAAATATGTAAACAAATCCCACCGCTGCCACCAAAATGGCAATTTTTGGCCTATTTTTGGCATTTTTTCAAAAAATAAGATACAAATCAAAAATTTGAGAAAACCGTTCCTAGACATTTGTTTCTTAATTCCAAAAAGCAAAAAAGTTTAAAATTTCACGAAGGCAAATTTTAGTTAGGCTTTCCAGAAATTTTGGGGCAAAAAATGTGTTTTTTGGCATTTTTTGCCAAAATTGACATTTATGGTCAAAAACTGGTATCATTATCATGTTCAGGGTAAAAATCCGCTTCTAAAAATGTATACTTTTATATGGTTTATGTAATTAGTTTGAGAGTTAGAGTACAAAAACAGTTCATGCTAGTTGAAGGTCTACCCCAGCCTTAAAGCAAGAATTATTACTAACTTTCCAATGACCTTATTTTTTTAAAAATACCTGATCCAATGGATAAAGAAAACAATCTTTAATGTTGGAAAAGGACAGTTCGATCCACAAATAGCAAATCTGAAGTGGTATCTCCCCCTCAGGACTTAGGCTTGATCAGGTTGTAATTCCGCCTGTCATTCTGTGTGAGTATATTGAGGAGACAGAAAACTGGCTCTATCTCAAGGCTACATCAGATAACACAGGTCTCTTACACAAACCTCCAAGTGAGTATTATACTCCAATTTACTTCCTTGCAGCAATAGAACAATGTTTTTGTCTGCACAGAGATGGAAATACTACAAATATCATAAGATAGAATATCCTGTAAAAGAAAGTGAATGCAACTAATACTCTTATGTATGCGACCATTCACCACATATCTCCTAATATTGTAGCCATTTTAAAATTCTAAATACAGGCCAAAATAGTATGATTCTAATGAAGTCAAGATTTGTACGCATCTGATGTAGTCCGATCCAAAGGACCTTTGTTTTTTTCGGTGATACTATTCGCAATACAAATCCACCATCACATTATAATCCATCCACTGACTACTAGAAAACCCAGAGTTCTAACCACTGATCTCACCCTGATAGGAAGGTAGTGAAGTGGCTTTCTAGATCACTGGACTTAGTGCGGCCCTTAGTTGGTAAAACTATCTAACTTGAAATACAGCGATTTGAGAAAATCACATTTGAAATTCAAAGATATGACGTTTGTTTATTTTATGCTGTTAAGTGTTTTTGGTCATTTCAATTCAATGTAATAAGAATATATTTTGGCAAAACATCTCCAAATATACACAATTTTCACCAATTAATAGAAACTTTACAGCCAATTTTGTGGAATTAGAGAGTTTTACCCAATAAACGTATTATTCTACTTTGTTGACTCTGATTTGGTAAAACTATCTAACTTCGGTAAAAATTGCACTGGTATTATCTTCACTGATTTAAGTTATAGTTATGTATCTTATTTATTAAAAGTCATACCATAACCTTGATATCTTTTATATTAGCTTCATGATGAAATTAAATTAATTTTACGTTTGGCTATTTTACCATGTGGAATATATTTAGATGAATGTACTAGAAAAGATAGATAGTTTTACCATAATGAAGAGGGACAATGTTCTATCTAGAAGATAGACAATTTTACCAAATCAAAGGGGAGTAGGGATAGATAGACAGTTTTACCAAGTTAAAGAGGGAGAAAGTGACAAAAGTGCTTTAGATAGAAAAAATTATCTTGAAAACGAAAGCTTGTAGGGATTTGTCGTGACCATCAATGGAAAAAACGCCCCAAATTTATAAAAGAAAGTCTGTTAACTGAAAATTGGCGAAAATTGAATAAGACAGTTTTACCAAACCAGGGCCGAGTTATATCCCTCATATTGGTTTGTGTCACCCCAAAAAACAAGGGTTCTATTAATCAAATTAATATGATGCGAGTGCATGAAGTTCATATCTGCAATAGCTGCCATATGTATTTATGTTACACCTCGTCTCGAGACTAGAATGCAAGGAACCTAGTATTGCAAATTGCAAATTTACAAATGGCAGCTATTGCACTAGCATTTCTTCTTGCATTCCCATGGTGATTTGCTACAGTTTCAACTTTGCATTACAAGATATTTTGCCAACTCACCTGAGCATCAGCTAATCTCTTGAGTTTCTTTCCCTCGTTGAGATAATCATCAGACGTTAATTGCCTGCAAAAAACATAGCATAAAGAAGACATTCATCAAGGTTAAGTATTGGCATGTTTTTCACTATGTATATATCTTTGTTATTTTTGACCATTGTGCCTCAGCTACTTTATTACTGATGTTTCAAATAATTCCTGGAAACAAAACTTGTGAGCCTATCGTATAAACACAATTGGTTTTACACAAGTGTTTTACAGGTGTACACAATGTTGTAGTAAGCATTTTCAGAAAACAAAACTCCTTAATTTTTCCCGGATGAAATCTCAAAATTCCATGATGATGAAGAAATGAAAAAGCAGGTTACTTTTCAAATTCTATAACCACGCACATGAGCCTAGAAGTACATAGACCTGACACACCGGGCAAAATGAGGGACTATTTTTTAGTTTTGACCCAATCAAAGTTGACTGACTTTTCCATGACTTGAGGCATTTTTTATCAAATTCCCTGACTGCGAAAAAGTAAAATAATTATCCCTGATTTCCTTGATGAGCTGGGAACCCTGAAAAAGGAGTTGCATGCTTGCCAATGTCCCGTTCTGGTCACAATTTGAAATTTGAAACAACAATAAATAAATGATATTTTTAACTTCTACACTACATTTAGCATAGAAGTTATGGACACTAAAACTGGTTAAAATGGGGAAAAGTTAGACCATATGTCCCCTTGTGCAAACCGGTTTGCTTTGTTGAATTCAAAAGAAAATTTGACATTTATTCTTCTATTTTATCCAATACATAATGTATAATGAGGGTTATATAAAATCAAAACTGCAAACTAACAATGTAAATATTACATAAGCTGATAGAAATGATCCAATTTCATATTTTAAACTTAAAACCATATCTTTTAAAATTGGGTTACGGAAACCTTAAAGAAATAAACAAAAATCTTGTTACAGAAATCAAGAACCAAACGGAGAGAATGAAATATTCATGGGCATAAACTCAAAGATATAAAACATAAAACGGAGCAGTGTAGCGAGCAAAGTGCCCGTGGCGGTGTCACAAAATATCTGAACAGATTGAGTGTGTTTTCAAAGTGACATGTGTTTTGATAGTAGGAGGCGAGGCAGGGATGCAAAACTGGGCCAACATTTTATTTCAAGTGATGTGTTAAACTGTTAAGAAAAATATTTACTTGCTTGAAAAAGAGAGAGGGGAAAAACTGGATGCTAAAGATACACAATGAGAAACAGGTATAATACTAGAAATTGAATGATCAATGGGGCAAACCATGTATAATATCAATGTATTGATGTCTGCTGATTTGTTAATATAAATATAATGAAGTAATTTTTGGATTCGACTAAATTTTAGAGGAAACAACCTGTTTTCCAAAGCTTCTGTACAACCGTTTTCATCATGTAGTATAATCAATTTATTCAAGGTGGCTATTATAAAGCACTTTCAACATCATCAAAATGAGTTATCCTTAAACCAAAGAATCTCCAATTTTATTCCAAATAGCAATTATAGGACCCTTTCAACACCATCAAAATGAGTTTATTTTAACCAGAGAATCTCCAATTTTATTCCAAATAGCTATTATAGGAGGACCCTTTCAACACCACCAAAATGAGTTTACTTTAACCAGAGAATCTCCAATTTTATTCCAAATAGCTATTATAGGACCCTTTCAACACCATCAAAATGAGTTTACTTTAACCAGAAAATCTCCAATTTTATTCCACATAGCAATTATAGGACCCTTTCAACACCATCAAAATGAGTTTACTTTAACCAGAATCTCCAATTTTATTCCAAATAGCAATTGTAGGACCCCTTTCAACACCATCAAAATGAGTTTATTTTAACCAGAGAATCTCCAATTTTATTCCAAATAGCTATTATAGAACCCTTTCAACACCATCAAAATGAGTTTACTTTAACCAGAGAATCTCCAAAAATATCTTATTTGTGAAGTCAAATGCCAATCACAAGCAGGCATTTCTATTGAATTCAATTGAGACACTAGCTCCTCCATGTCTGGCCTATAGGCTCCCAACCAGGGCATATGTTTACATAAATCTATCAAACAGTTCTTCATCACCAATACATGAGACAAAAGAAGATATCAGGACCTTCCCATCATGCCTTGCTTCCAATAGGATTTTTTGAATGGGTTGTGATGAGAGGGTTTAGGGATGAAACATATCGGAAATGCAAAATTGGGATGAGGTCTGATGATTGTGCTATGTTTCATCACTAAACCCTGTCATTAAAACATGTACAAAAATCCCATTGGAAGCAAGGCATGATGGGAAGGTTCTGATATCTTCTTTTACATGAGACTGGAAACTGAACATTCAACAACATTGCTAATGTGAATGATCAAGTCAATGAACTTTCGACTCTGATATTGACAGTATCTATGTCTGCGATTGAAATATATATAGCTGGCTTGATTCGCTCGTTGCCTGTGAAGGGCCTCTAATGGTTGGTCGCCAGGGCACTGTTAATACCACTCGCTCCATCTTATCACTGTCATCAATCACTACACACAAAGAGCACGCTGTATTGTCACCGTCTTTGCTCATTCATGGCTCAATTGCCAGGTCCTCCTTATCCATGTCAATGGCATTAAGAGCATCAGTTTGCAAACACACTTAAATCGTTTCAAATACCATTATAGCTAGGTTGATTCATCTCTCTCTGTCTTTGCAACAATCATCAAATACAGTCGACGACGCTGCTTTAAAGGTGTGTGTTCCGATCACTTTCACTAACAAAATCAAATTGCAGATTTTGATACCACATGAAAGCGCATATTTTTCTCATAATCTCTGTGAATTTTCACGCCTATATTATGTTTCGTTGAAGAGATTTGGACAATAAAGTGCTGAATTAATAGAATATTTTGTTAACAAAAATAATTATCCTATATGTTTCTATGGGTCACTCTCAGACACATATTTTCCTGTAGCATTAATTTGGCTCAAGATATGAGAATGAAACTTTACGATTGCTTTATGTAGGTTATGAACCTTCATTCAAATATGGAAAAAGAGTATGTTGAATTGTTCACCAGATCGGAATACCTACCTTTAAAATTGGGATCCTCTTAAAAGTGATTTTGGGTTAATTGATGTATTCTTTATGTACAAAACTGACTTGTTAATTGGGACATTCCTCCTGATAAACGGGACCATTTTTGGCAAAACGCATTAATTCAAAGTTAACTTTATGCAAATAAATTGCAAATATGGGACATAAATCTAAAACCACAATCCCAAATTTTCTTGAAAATCTCAGCAAAAATCTCAATCTATTCAAGAGGTTTCTAAAATTCTTTCACTGTGTCTTTTTTGTCAGCTCATGAATTATAGTGTATATTTTAGTGTGAAAAACATCTCACTTATATGGCAATTCTGTATTTGGCTTAATCGGGACAACTGGTTAATCAGGACATTTTTGCTACTCCCGAGGTGTCCAAATTAAAAGGGCGTCAACTGTATTAGCTAGGTAGTTGATGTGATGGTTTTTGAAATAACTTTGCTTTATGTAACTCTCTGCACATGCAAGCATAACATTTTCAATTTGTTTCTCAAATATATTTATAAATTATCAATAAAAACTAATACATCGATCCTAGGTTTCCCAACGTGAAATGATGTGCACTACCACCCATCCCAAACAACAATTCAAATTGCCCGCTTTTAAATAAATGAATTGGAGGAGCTAATGTCACAGCTTATTAGTTTTATGGGCAAAATTTCGGTAAAGATTGACTTACGGGTGTAAACCCAGGATCGACGTATTGGAGAAAATTAGTAAAGCATACAAGGAAGAAAAAAGAAAACAAGATATTTGTCTTTCTGCTGAAAGCCTGGTATGAATGGTTAATAACTAAGATGAAGAAAATAAATTAAATTAAATTAAATAAAATATACTAATATAATGAAATAAAAGTAATGGAAAGAAAAAGGGCAACCCCAAAGAAAAGAAACAGAGTGAAGCATGGGGGTTTTATATGCAAGATAAGCATCAATAATAGAAAAAAAGAAAAAGGACAACCCCAAAGAAAAGAAACAGAGTGAAGCATATGGGGTTTATATGCAAGATAAGCATCAAATAATAGAAAAACCTGTAAAGATGAGCTGCTCAGACTACCAGCAACATCCAAGTAATCATATGATCGATGTCAACTCATTCAATGTAATTGCTACAATGATATTTCCAATCAAGCTAAATCAATCATACCAAATCTGAACTAGCAAAACATTCACTAGATCAAGTGCATTAAACATCTTGGTAAACAGATAGCTTTTATTTAAACCTAGCTAGCTTTTCCTTTGATTAATCTTGTACATATTAAACATATTTCCACTCCAGAGAACTACATCAATCAGATTTAATAAAATGCATTAGGCTAAGCAAATACAATTTTATGTTTCTCGTCCGGATTTTAGAAATATGGAAGGGGGCTTTTTCTACTCTGAAATTCACCTGATTTAGTTCCACTTTGGCATAAAACAGAGCGTAAAATGATGTCTAAGAAAAATATTGAAACCTTTTTAAAAGCATTTTATTTTCTTGTTTTGAGACCCCGCTTGATCACCAAATCCACCTGAAATACTTCATTACACATCTGGCAAGGCTCTAGAATAAGTGTAGCTTTCTTAAAAATATTTGTGCACAAGTTATGATCAAACTTTACAAAATAAAACAAAATTTGAATAATCTTCAAAAAAGGAGGCATGAGGGGACGATAAACATAAATATTTTTGTACTTTGTCTTATAAAAACAATCCATCCTTTGATAGCAAAGACCCACCATATTTATTCAAAAAAAAAGTGAAACTCAACCTTGTGAAATATAAGATACCCTCAAGAGGTCAAGCCTTAGACAAACAAGGGAAGTAGTGTAAAATCAGTTAAGAAATATTTGTGAGCTGAAATTTCACAAATTTT
>JXSR01S012959.1:8317-24451 GCA_000969725.1 Ophiothrix spiculata
TAAATTTGTAGAATTTAAGTGGTAAAATGGATGAATGGACTATAGGTGTGACGCTTTGGCCTGGGGTTCATATCCGTCTATCACCTCACAGGTAAGTTTGTAGAATTAAAGTTGTAAAATGGATGACTGGACTATAAGTTGGACGCTTTGGCCTGGGGTTCATAACCGTTTATCACCTGACAGGTACATGTTTGTAGAACTAGAATGGTGAAAATGGATGACCCGACTAAGGTTGGATGCTTTGACCTATGGGTTCATATCTTTCTATCACCTGACCGGTGTAGCAGGAATGTAAGTCCCCCGTTCTTATTGTCCGGGTTGTACAGTAGAGTATAGGCTAACAACTGTCACGCAACATTAGCTTCACGCTTTATTCCGTTATGGTCTGTGGAAGGGGGACTACCATTTACTTGAATCTTTGACTTATTAACGCACTGAACTGTAAAATGACGGGTGACCTCAGTAGTATAAAAAAATTACAGTTTATTGTTAAAATTTGTTGTAGAATTCACTGGAAAAATATATCTTAGGTCCAAGGTACTGGTTTACGTTAGTACCATAATGACCATTATGCTTCAGATATTCCAATATTGATAACTAAAAACATTATACAAATATTATGAACTCTTTTGCAAGAATTGATTTTGAAATTCATTCTTTGACAATCTTTGTATTCTAAGTTTTTACACATCATTAATTCCAGATTCCTTCATTTGACCAAATCAATGTACATGAGGTGAATTTTGACTGCTATCAAATTCACTTGACCTGGTGTAAAAGTATTCAAGGTCCCCATGGAATCAAAGTTCGCCTTCCATAGATCATAACGGAATAAAGCGTGAAACTAATGTTGCGTGAGAGGTTTTGGCCTATACTTTAATGTACAACCCGGACAGTAAGAACAGGGGACCACTATTCCTATTACACCGGCTCTCGTTTTTAATTTTTTTTAAATTCACCGCGTCTGGGTTAATTTTGTCCCAATTTGCTACCAACCCGAAATGCGCCTTTATTTTGTTCACCTGAAAGTATTATACGACAGGAAACATGTTGATAAGTGGTACACGGTCTAAACTATGTGGTATGAATAGAATTTGTTGATATTCATCATATTACCATTTTAACGACCACTTTTAACGACCACTTGCTTGCTCGTCTTTCTAATTTAAGGTAAAGGTAAAAGGAACGAGGAAAGACCTGTATTTTCGAGGTCAGAGTGCTTATCTCTTTTTCAAAACAATTGGGCCAGCAATAAAGTAGTCGCTAAATCGCCTTCCTGTAAGTCTATTTCCCAGCATTCAAGAATGGAGATACATCCATTTGACATCTATTAACTTATCTTAATCTATATAGATCAAGATCACCACATGGTGTGCCTTTACAAAGGACACTGCACATGTTGCCTCAATGCTTGATGATTAAGAGTTAGAGACTCGTATCGCTAGGCTATATGTATACCTCAAAATATAAGCTAGAACCAAAAATTAATTAACAAGGTGACTATGACATTAAGATGTAAATGGCTTATCAAATTTTATTATTTTTCAGATATCCCCAGTATCCTTAGTGGACATCAGATTGGCTTCCTGGACCCACATGAAAAGTACTTTGTATTTGATCCGCACACACGTGTAAAGCATAAAGGTAAGAGAGGGAAGAAGTGGCCTCTTTCTGGCGAGATACTGGACAAATTTCCCGATCAATTCACTCCATACCTTGAACCATTGTTCAACTGCACTCACACAAGTTTTGAGAGTGGATCTTTTGACGGTACAATATTCCGCTTTCCTCTTAGAAATTCTGCCAATGAATCACAAATCAGTAGCGCAGTCTATGACGATCAAAGAGTTCAAAGTCTATTTCAATCTTATCAAGCCGATGCTGAAATCTCTCTGTTATTTCTCAAGAACGTTGAATCTGTTACACTATATGAGAAAACATGTACAACAGAAAGACCAAAAATGGTCTTCAAAGTTGAAGTTTCAGAAGCAACTCGCCAGAACCTTCGGCGTGAGAGGAAGCAATTCTTGGAATCAATAATGCAACTTACAGATATCAAGGGATTTTGCCGAATGGACATCTCCAAAGAAGTAGAGAACGGTAACGGAGTACGGGCAACTTGCAAGAAGTACCTCACAACGAATATTGTCAAGAGAGATGGAATTTCTAGTGATCTGAAGAAACTTGCATCGGACAAAGACCTGGGACTGCTACCATGGGTTGGAGTATCCATGTCAGTGAACAGAAATGAAACAGATGATGGCCATGGACGAGTGTTTTGCTTCCTTCCACTACCAGAGAGTGAACGTACAGGACTTCCCATACATGTACATGGTTACTTTGGACTTGGTGACAATCGACGAAGTATTAAATGGCCAGACCGTGAGTCAGAACATGACAAATCAGCTCAGTGGAATAGGCTTCTCGTACATGATGTATTTCCAGATGCGTATAAGAGTCTAATTCTCAATGCAATATCCCATGGATTATCAGCAGATGATGTGTACAAGTCGTGGCCTGAAGTATCGACTCTCAATACAGAATGGAAGAAAGGAGTCAAGAGGTTTTTCTCCAAGATCATGAATGAATCAGTACTTTACACAAATGCAGAGGGGTCAAAGGGGTGGAAGAAACCTGCTGAGGTATTGATCGACCCTCAGAATGATGATCTAATACAAACACTTTTGGAGCGCAAAGGATTGCCAGTCGCACGGATTCCAGATAATGTTTGGAGTAGCCTAGAATTGGGAGACATACAAACACAAGAAGTAACACCAGCTGTAGTTAGGCAAGCTGTTCGGGGAGATCCACTTTCTTGGATGAGTCGTGAGGACAAACTTCGTGTATTACAGTACATACTACGGGATAAGTGTTTCAGCGATTTATACCAGCAGCAGATCCAACTTCTACCACTAGCAGATGACTCATTTACGTCATTCATATCATGCTCGTCGTCGGTGTCTCGCATTTATATAGCAAATGAAGACATTCCTCAAGATCTTTTTCCGAATATGTGTACTAGATTCCTCGCAGAAGATGCCCCAATAGAACTTCATGAAGCCGTCGGGTGCACGCAACTGGCACAACTCACAGCTAGCATGGTTCCGAGTGTTCTGGAAGAAGCCCTTCCACGAGATTGGATTCAAGGTAATAACCTTGTAAATTGGTCACCAGGAGGATACCAGCAACCTGACATGCAATGGATGGAGAGAATCTGGAATTGGCTCACTGCTCATACTGTAACAGCGCCTTTGACAAAACTATCTTCAGTCGCTCTTATACCACTTAATGTACCTACAGGAAGTTGTCGACTGGGAAGAATTCAAGGTCATAACATCATTTTGAGACATATAACTGGTTCGAACGGAAGTTCATTACCGGAGTCAATGTGTGCATACCTAGAATCTCTAGGAGCTACTGTTTTACGGGAAAATCTTCCGCATTGGTTGGCACAGCATCGTGATATAAACGCAATAATAAAACGTCCTGATGTCAACGGTTTTATGGACGTTCTTGCCGCATGTTGGAGCAAAAATGCAGTAACAAATATTGGAACAGGTGAGAATGTTCTTCGGAAGGACATTCGGAATTTCTTTGCACATGCTACACTCAGTGATCGTTACAAACAGCTACTCAGCCAACTTCCAATCTTTAATACAACCGACGGATCTCATACATCTGTGAGGAAAATCAATCATGCCTTACCGAAAGGATATCATGGAATACCAGTACAACGACTGAGTAAAATATTTCTCCTGGAATGTGATGACTCGGATAGGCTAGCCATCAATCTAGGAGCTTGGAGTGTATCAGAAGATACGTTGATAACCAAGCATATCTTACCCGATGTAGGAAATGGTTTCTACAATACTGACGAGATAACCAAGATTATGTTATGGGTACTAGAGAGACCATCATATGATACTAATGTGAACTGTTTGAAATTTGTCCCCACTGGAAATGGTGTATGTTGTCCTACCGAGCTGTTCACCCCAGATGATAAATGCCTCATGAATCTATTCCGAAACAAATCAGTGTTTCCAACTGGAATTTACGCTTCAGGAAGACCACTTCATTGTCTGAAGAGATTAGGACTGCGAGACTTACCATCAGTGACAGCAAATGAAGTGCTGACGATTGCTGATGACGTATCGCAATCACATGATTATGATAAAGCAAGAGCTCTTCTTAACCATATCACAGATAACTCTCATCTATTGAGTGAAATCATTTGCATAAATCGTATCAAGAAACCTTTGGGCAAATTCTTGCGCGATAAAGCCTGGGTTCCATGTGAAAAAGATTGCCCTAGCGACTATCCTAGTACGCTCAAGTGGTATGGAAATAATGTGACACTTTGTCGTCCCGACGAAGTTGCAATATTTGATGACTGGGCTTTTTTGTTAGGATCGATAAAGCCAATGGTAAATGTACAACGAAAGAGACAAGAGTTTGAAATGTTCGAATGGGAATCACCGAACCCTAACAATTATCACATCGTGGAGCAAGTAATCAGGCATCTTAGAATTGCATCATCGTGCCAACAAGACCCATACTTTGTTCGAACCATGACGACGTTGGTAGATAAAGTCTACCCATTCTTGAATAAGGTACATGCAAAATACCTCGAGCAAATTATTCGTGATGTTACCCATCCATTGATATGGTATGGAAGTGGATTCACAACCGCAGACAAGATAGCGTTCAGCAAAGGAACAATTAGTGTAAATCTCGCACCCTACCTACACGTGCTTCCACCCGCTGTTGCTCAATATCGTATCTTCTTGAAAGCAATTGGCGTCAAAGATCAGTTTAGTGAAAATGCCTTGAATGATGTTTTACATATCATTCAAACTAAACACCAGCAAAAAGATTGCACTGTCGATTTCAGTACAGATTTGAAGCTTGTTTGTGATATTCTGAATTCAATTATTGCCTTTGCTTCTCCTGATTGTAGTTTTTCTGACGTGCTAGTGCCATGTCGGAGAGATCAACTAGATCCAGAAAATGTTCTGAAGATGACAAAATCTAGCGAATGCCTTTACGTGGATGAAGAACGCTTATTGGTAGAGTACTATCACAGTAATTGCGAGTTGCTTGTTGTACATGAAATGATACCAAATAAAACTGCCAAGCGCCTTGGGCTTTGTCCTTTGAGTCACTCAGTAGCCCCCGTTGACAAAATAGACCTAGGGTATGACATAGAAGGACCACACCAAAGTACTGTTAATGCAATCAAACGCAACCTAGATATGTACAAGGAAGGTCTCGATATATTTAAGGAGTTAATCCAGAATGCAGACGATGCTGGTGCTACAGAAGTAAAATTTCTGATTGACTGGCGGCAGAACTTGAACAATAGGAGCAGTCTTATGAACGATGGCATGCAGATGTGCCATGGACCAGCACTTTGGGCTTACAACAATGCAACTTTCACAGACAATGACGTCAAGAATATCTGCAGCATCGCAGCAGCAAGCAAGAAAAACCAGCTTGACAAAATAGGACGCTTTGGTCTTGGATTTACCTCCGTATACCACATCACTGATGTTCCCAGTTTAGTCAGTGGTCCATACGTTCTCATATTTGACCCCAGAACAAACCATCTTGGCAATAGAATACATCCAGGGCGACCAGGGATAAAGCTTGACCTCAGAAACGAAAGTCATCGAAGAACTGTGAAAAGTTATCCTGACCAATTCCAACCTTTTCAGGGAATCTTCAACTGCGATTTATCCGCTGCAAGCAATGGATTTGACAATACGCTTTTCAGGCTTCCTTTGCGAACACGAAGAGAAGCTGAAGATACATCTGAAGAATTCCTGTCTAAATCCGTGTACAATTCTCAGGATGAAATGGCAAAAATGGTTATGGCTTTGGAAGAATCTGCTTCATCTCTTCTTTTATTCACACAAAACGTGACAAATGTGAGTATTCAAACTTTGTCATCTGAAAGCACTTCATCAAACCCGTCAGATTGCAAAACACTGTTAGAAATATCCGCGGAGACCATCAAGACACTTCCTCGATGTATAGGCAGACAAGATAACAAAGATGCACAAAGGAAAATACTTCATGCAACACAAGCATACATGAAGACTCCTTCTCTTCCAGTACCAGAAACAACAACCGTTGTCAAAGTAACAAGCAAAGCCATGGTAACCAAAAAGTCAGGAAAAAAGGTTAAAAAGACAACAGAGCACATGTTTGTAATCAGTTCATGTATGGGGACTGGTCGCGTATTGGAAATGGCTAAAAGTTCAGAAGGACAAAAGGCAGGTGTTCTACCTTGTGGTGGAATAGCGGTACAATTGGAAGGGCGGGTACCAATAGCTTTTGGGAATAACGGTACCTCAGGAGGAGCTTTCAGTTACTTGCCTTTAGATGTCGACACTGGTCTACCCTTTCATGTGAATGGAAACTTCCTCCTTCAACCAAACAGGAGGCAGCTGTGGAGTAAGTCTTCCTCGGCAGCAAAGGTAAAACGAGGTGGAGAGTTTGAGACGAGATGGAATATCGGTTTCATGGAAGAAGTTATTTGCAAAGCAATTGTCAATCTTCTAGAAGATCTGCAATATCTTCATAGCGAAGACTTTCTGGACGCTAGAGAGTTTCAGTTACTGTGGCCAAAGATGAAGCAAACAGAAAGTGATTTTTACCCAGTAGTTCACTCCTTCTATAAGTACTTGTGTAATTCAAACAATACTACTTCAGTCAACTTAATATACAATGGAAATCGCTGGGTTGATATTCACAAGTGTTTCTTCATGGAAGGGGCAATTTGTTCCGAGCCTGTAGGAAATGCGATTCAATCAGTACTCAACAAACACCTTTGTCCTAAGAAATTTGTTTCTTTTCAAGAAGATGTTGTTCAAACAATTGCTCAAGTTGACGTTGGTAATTGCTTAAAAGAAAAGACCTATGACATACAGCGTTTCCTCAGAGAAGTATATTTCCCAAAGATCAAGAATGAGGAAGAAATTCCAAGGCAAGAACAAGAAAGCATAATGCTCCATTTGCTTGACTTACGGATTGGGCCAGAAAAGAAGACGGAGTTTGACTCAGAACTGACATCTTTGGATTGTTTTCCAGCTTCACCTATTGGAGAAGATTTAGCTAGTCCCGATCGTCTAATTCATCCCGATAAACCTATAGGACAACTGTTCAAGGAGGAGGACGGACGATTTCCTTACGGCGAAGAGTACAGACGGGAAGAACGCCTACTTTCGTTGTCAGAATTGGGAATGGCCACGCGCCACCTGGGATGGGGTGACATCATTGACAGAGCGGAGTCATTTACAATCGATGACTCACGCGAAAAACAAATTCAGAAATGCGTAATTCTTTTCAGACTCATGGACAAACTTCTACAGGAAAAAGATGGACCAAATGATTCTCAGAGAGAAAGACTACGAAATGCACCATTCTTACCAGCGCTAGAAAAACCGCTTAGCTATCCAATGGACTGGAAGGAATCAAGCTCACCATTCATGGCTGCAGCAGAGTTATATACCGATGAACACAAATACCTTGTTGGATCGATACACTCACTGTTCGACGATAAGTGTCTAGGAGTCGATGCACCGTCGTCTCGAGTTAAGTCTCTGCTTGGTATTGGAAGTAGAGTTCCTCGAGTGGGTGATGTCATTAAGCAGTTACGTAAGGTTGTGAATGAGGTGAAACCCTTGAATGCAGTAACCATTTGCACTAAAATTTACACATTTCTCAACAATCTTGTGGTCGGAAATGATAGGTCAGAAGACGAAGAAATCGATATGGATACTTGGATGGAAGAACTGAAGGCACTCAAGTTTGTTCTTGTTGATGATAGTTTTCTACGATGTGATCAGTTGGCATTTGATTACAAACGACGAGGTGGTCACTACCTATATGCTGTTCCACCAACTCTTTTGCGTTATATATCAATGCTTAGTGCATGTGGGGTCAAAGAAACGTTTTCATTCGATGATTACGTAAAAGTTATGCAGCAATTGAAACAAACTAACACATCCTTGTCATTATCTAATACCGATGTGAGCATAGCTGTCGACATGCTTAGGGCAGTCGTTTCTCTGGCCGAAAGTGACGATTACAGTAGCGATCGTGTTCTTGCACTTGATTGTGAAAACATTCTGCGACCAATATCTGATCTCGTCTACAATGACATGCTTTGGTTAGATTTGGATACAGTGAAGGGGAAAATGCATTTCACTCACGAAAGCATCACTGTAACTGAGGCCAGACAGCTCAAAATAAGAACATTGCGACAGATACATCTGACAAACTTTTCTAGTAGACAAGGATTTCAGATTCAATTCGGTCAAAAAGAGGAGCTGACTACTCGTTTGAAAGGCATTCTCAGGGAATATTCACACAAGGCTGATGTACTCAAAGAATTGTTGCAAAATGCTGACGATGCAGGTGCAACCGAGATACATATTGTCTATGATTCACGCAGACATGAGGGGAATAAAATAGTCGGGCCCACATGGAAAACAATGCACACTTCGCCAGCAATCTGTGTGTACAATAACAAGCCTTTTACAGATTCAGATATCGAGGGTATCCAGAATGTTGGCGTCGGAGGAAAGACATCTGATGCAGCTACTACAGGAAGGTTTGGTATAGGATTCAACTCGGTCTACCACCTCACTGACTGCCCTACGTTTGTATCCAACAATGAGAAATTGTGTATCTTCGACCCTCATGTGAAGTATATTCCAGATGCAACAAACGACAATCCAGGAATGCTTTACTCCCTTCAGGGTCCCGATGGATGTTTAGCAACCTTCCCTGATATGATATCTGGTTATTTAAGGGAGTTTAAAGAGTTTGATCTTCAAAATGGCACTATGTTCAGATTTCCACTTCGGCCACCAGCGCACGATTCAGCGATATCCTCTGAAACCTACGACGATTGCAAAGTCAAGAAACTCTTTGAAGAATTCAAGCACGTAGCCCGAGAATCGATTCTGTTCTTGAACAGTATCCGGAAAATATCAATATCAGAGATTAATGAAAAGTCGCAGTCACTGAAAACCAAATTTTGGATCAAAGCAGATGTGTCCGATGAAGCCATTCAATACAGAAATGACCTTCGAGATTTGTCAAAGAATTATCAAGCTTCAGTTGACACATCGGTGCTTCAAGTCTCTCAACAAAATTGGGTATATGAAATGACCATTGAAGACTCTGAGAATAAACTGGAGACTTGGTTGATATCCCAATCATTTGGTGTAGATGAATTAAAAGAGAACCAAGAAGAAGCTTTTGACTTCAAAACAAAGGATCATTTGCCACGTGGCGGTGTAGCTGCTCTTCTCCAGGCCCGTCGGGCGACCAAAGATGACAACCCATTTGAACGAAGATACAAAGCTTTCACCTTTCTACCTCTACAAATCTACACTAAACTTCCGGTCCATATCAATGGCACGTTTGAGCTAGACCAATCACGGCGAAACCTGGTAAAAGGTAAAGATTATGGCGCGAATGAACAGGGTGGGAAGAATCTTATACACAAATGGAATAGGCTTCTTGCTGAACATGTTATCGGACCTGCCTATGCCAAGTTAATCCATGCAGCTGGTAGAAGGTTATTAGAGACTGATCAAGAAAATATCTCGCGGGATATTAGTGACAAGCAATTCCTCCTCAACAGGTTGTTTCCTAGAAGACTAAGTGATCTCACCGATGAATGGGAACTGGTCGCAAAGTCAATGCTGATGTATATTGGCAATAATTCATTGGATGTTCTTCCAGTTATCAAGACCACAAACAACGATGCTGATATAAAGATTACTTGGCACCATCCTGTTTGTGAAAGGAGTGGGGCATATTTTGACAATCTCCAATTACCAGTAATGGAGACATCACAGTCACTTACATCACCTACTGTTAGAAGTTCGGATACTCTCAAATCATTTCTGCTGGATATAGATTTCAATCTGGTGTCTATGCCAAGTACTGTTTGCGAATGCTTTATCAACGCAGGAGTTGCCGCTGAATTCATTTCACCGCATGCTGTTTTGAATTACCTTGCTGCACATTCTGAACAAATCGCAGATACATTTCCGTGCAAAATTGCAGGTACAAGATTCCATAATCCAGGAACATTAGAGATTACTTTAGGGTACTGCCTTAGAGAAGCCGAGAAACTTTCAGATCTTAATGGCTTACCATTTCGTCTTACTAGTGATGGGATATTGGATATACTTTCATTTGACAACAGCGTATATGTCACTGATTTCTTCGACATTCTTCCAACAGTTCCCCAGCTGTTCATCCATCCAGAACTTGTCAAATCCTTAATGACATGGATCTCGGACGATACCGGCAAACAGCTTTGCTTTTCAAGCGGAATGTTCAAAGAGTTTACACTGAAAGAATTAGAGCAACATCTTCATGAACAACTTCCAACTGAGTGGAAAAATTGTCCGCACCACATACAATGGTCACCGGGAAACGACCAACATCCCAGTCAAATATGGCTACAAAGCTTATGGAGGTTCATCCGCTACAGATGCTCGTCTAACTCGGAGGAGTTTAACGCGCTCTATGACTGGGCTATATATCCAACGACATGTGGCAAAGTAGCGTCACCAAGAATATCAGATACGATTTTGTTTCTCGATAAATTCGTAGATACAAGTGCCAGAAGAAAAGTAAGTGAAATTCTAAAGAAGCTTGGTACATGTCTCGCAACTTCAAGAATGTCTCTTGACGATGACCTCGGTGATGTATTGCTGAAGATCATCGAATCTCAATTGGCTACACCTACAAAACAATCAAATGTTTTAACAGCTATTAGACACAAGATTGATATTGAGCACTGTACAATGGAAAATTCGTTTAGCAGCGAAGAATGTGACATCCTCTTGCGTTACTTTCAGGAAGGTTGTGAGCATGGCAATGATCTCTCGCGTAACGACATTGAGACCTTGAAAAGATTACCAATATTTAAGGTTGCCAATGGAGATCAAATGATGGCAATACATTTGATACCCAACTGTCATACTGTATCATCATGTAGCCTACCCAAGAAAGGATTGAAGCTGATATTGTCTGCAGCTGGATGTATCTTGCTGCAACACAACAGAAAACTCGAGTTGTTGTACAAAAAACTCAGCATTACACCGTTAAGCACAACTGAAATATTTCTTCAATACATTCTTCCGAAGATTGATGTGCTAGATGACAAAGTAAAAATTCACTACATTAAGTTTATCAAAGAAAAGGTTATAAAGTGGGCTTCAGAAAAAGACAAAAAGTTGCTGTATTCTGCCCTTAGACCAATTTCATTCATACAAGATACGCGTGGACACACACATACAACCGAATATTTCTACGATCCAGGGAATGACGTATTCAAGATCATGATTCCAAAGACACAACTGCTACCGAAGATATTTTCTTCATATGATTGGGTGGAATTTCTGAAACACATTGGCTTCAAACATCAAGTAACCAGCAATATGTTTATCACATTTTCTAGGCAGATTGAAGACAAAGTCAACGTAGTTAAAAAGAAAGATGATTACAAAATTCTCGTGAAGCAATCGAAGACACTGATTGGGGAACTTAAACAGAGCATCCTATTGCTTGGGGACTCATCTTTTCTTCGACAAATTTCAGCAATCAAATTTATTCCATCTATAGTGATTGACAAAGATCTAAGAGAAATTCACCCACCGGTCAGCAGTGAACAGAATCATAGGTTTGATCCATTTATCGCATATAAGGGTTCTGTTTCTTCAATGTACAAAGAGTTAGCTTGGTCTGTTGCAATGATTTTGCCATCCTGGGCTATACCTAGAGAAGAGTATACGATACTAGATGATAGATTTCGTGTTATTGCTAAAGTCAAAGTACACGAATGTTTAGGAATTGAGAGCGACATCATCATGTCCAAAGTTCTCTTGCATATTCAGCGGGTATGCGACCATGTTGCTAAGAGAAATGCAATTGACACAGTTGACACTGTACCCAAAGCTGTAAGGGAAAAATTGATGAGTGTGATCAAAACAATGATGAAACATCTGGACGAAAACCTATTGAAACACAAAGATGATATCAAGCGATGTTTGTACCACACTCCATTATTTCCAGTGGAAAATGGATCTGTGCTAGTCAAGGCCAAAACACTGATAATAGACATAGATGAGTCGAAAGCAAAGGGAATGAGACCATATCTGTTTAAAGCTCCAAGATATTTAGGTGACTTTGATGATGTACTCCGTGCATTGGGAACTGAAGAGAGTGTGACCTTTGATCAGCTGGCAGGCGTTCTATCTGAAATTAAGGAAAGTTGTGATAGCAGCAGCCAGATACCATATGATAAGATGCATCCAAATGAACTGAAAGTAAGTCATGTTGTAGTTCTTCATTTGTTCTCTTTGTTGAAGAAAACCAGCGGTAAATGTCCGATATCAGTAACTAAACTGATTCTTCCAACATCTGAAGGTAGACTAAGGCCTTCAACTGATCTTTACTATACCGATGATGCGCAAACAAATATCACTGCTATAAAGGTCGAGTTCGTTGTTCCTCTCAAGCAATGTGGTGTTGAAATTGACAAATCCGAATCAGATCTCATGTACCTGCTGCCAGAAAACTTAAGACCACATAATATTCAAAAAGTATTGTCTGAAAAACCTTGTGAAGCCAACGATGTTTGTCCACGTGGGGATGACTGTCCCTTCCTGAAACACATCAAACACATTATCACTTCTGAAGAAATGCAAAGAGTACTACTACGCCTATTGCGGCACCAGAGTCATGATAAGAAATCATTTGAGGAGCGAAAGAAACAAGTTAAACAGCTTATTCACTTTGACAACTTTGAGTGTATACTAATACTGAAAACAGGACAATATAATAACAAAGACGGGAAATTGGTTTATGAAAGAAAATGGTCGCGTGATGTATTCTTACAGAAGAGTTGTCACGGTGATACAGTATTCAAGCTACTCCTTGAACATAAAGATTCACAGAAACCATACAGCAAGTCTTTGTTTCTTCCACTGGCTCACAAAATAAATAAGATATGTAAGGTGAACCTTGATAACGAGCATATTAGTTATTTACGCGAAGTAGTGGAATGTAGAAACGTTGATGACATGAACACCTACTTAAGTAAACTTGGTATTCCAGAATATGACTCCATAGAACAGCAGATTCAACTAGACCTTGCCAAACCTGGAACGATTGTACCAGAAGATATTCGCCATTTGCTTGTTGATGATCTCTACAATTTATTTCATCTCGATGAAGTTGTGGTTTACAAATCTCCAGTTGAAGACATTGTTAGAAGGAATGATAGTCATGAAGCAGTCTCAAATATGAGTGAGTCTGAGACGGACGTTCCTGAAGTTCCTGGTGAAAACGAATATTTGTTTATTTACGCAAAATTAGTGGAAGAGCTTACAAAGGAGGGAGAATCTCCTCTGAAACGGAAGTACAGAATTGATGTGGGAGGAACTAACCCCATTGTCGTTAGTGTTTTAATGCTTTTTAAATTTCGCAGACCGAGAGAGCCAACAGAAAGTACGGTTGCCATCTTTGAAGGTGATCCAGAATCTGCAGCGCCACCACCTCAAGATCACGGCAGACCACTGCCAAAAGATCTTGAAGAGGCTAAGAAACGAATACGTGAGGCCGTTCGAGAAGCTTTTACTTTACCTGAATCAGAGCAAAGAGAAGCAACACATAGACTTTATAGAGCTTGGCATCCAGATAAGAACTCACCTGAGCAAAGTGTACTGTACAACGAGGCGTTTAAGTTCCTCATAACAGAACTTGCGCGAAAAGGGAAAGAAGATTCAAGTACTTCTAATTTCAGAGACTATACAGGTCGCTACGAGAGCTGGGAGTCGGACATCGGACGAGAGAGGGAACAAGAACGAGCATACCAGGAAAGATATCGACACGAATTTGGATTCACTACTGGCAGTCATGGAAGTAGAAGACGACGACGAAATCCGAATAATTACCAGTCCTCTGGGAATAGCTATGTCCCGCCATCGTTTAGCGGCTCTACCCCTGATCCACAGAATGCACGTAAGTGGTATCGACAAGCGGAGGAGGAACATTTTACGATTCAGGGACAAATTCAAAATGGAATTTCAACACCGTGGCGCACTGCTTTTTACATCCACCAAGTGGTTGAGATTGCCTTGAAAGCATCAAAATTTTACCAAGATGGAAAACCAAACAAGACATGTACAGATCTAGCGGTCTTGGTGACCGATGTTTCAGGTATTAGAGGCCAAGGTTTAATCGAAAAGGTCACCAAGCTTATTCGAATGGGTGTCGACTTCCAGAAGCCACGCTATCCCGATATGACCTCTTCTAGTATGCAAAATTATGCAGACTTTAATGAAGAAGGCTGTTTGCAAATATGCACGGAAATACTCCATGAAGTACGGGATATGATCGGTATACGGCCATTTTAATATCATAAATAAATTTTCGTGTTCAGTGGTTAGTTCATCAACAAATCGACTATTTTACATTACCTTTTAAGACTAATAATTCACATTTCAAATGTTGCGCAAGACTTTGCATTGACAACAGTTCCGCTGTGATTGCATTCTTGGTATCTAACAAGGGTACTACTCTGATGTTGAATTATATTTCATGTCTTTTTAATCGTATACATTGATTTACTGACTCCTTCTTTAGATCAGAGTTTGATAAGGTTCCCGCTTTACTTCCCAGTTTGTGATGCTCTTATAATTTTGATTTCTTTATTGTCATTACTTGCAATCGAACTGAAAACGTATAATCAGATATAACTGGTAATCATGTAAATAGAAGAGAAAGTTACCATGCACTTAGTTTCCGCAGGGATACATCCTCGGTTCTTAGTTGCTGCACTGTAAAAAAACAATCCGTAAAATTACGGGAAAAATGCCGGCAGCAAATTTTCCGGAATTTTTTTTTTCTTTCCCGTAATTATACGGGTTGATAATTTGTTACGGGAAATATGTAATTTTACGGAACATCATTACGGACATTGTTCCGCAAAAGATTCGCGAAGTGTATGGAACTTTTACGGAACACATTCAGTAAAATCTGAGACTATTACGAGGGTCATTCAAAAAGTTCTACCTGTTGTATCATAACTTTTGTTCTAATAAAGGTAGCTACTTGAAAATTGACAAAAATATGGTTAAGAATGTCACCTACAAATGGTGCAACAATCACATCAACATCTTTCCTAGATTTTTGTAGGTGACCCGAAGACCACAGTAAGTTTCGGTACACCGGAAACGGTCAACATTTGTGCAACATTTTTAAAAGTGGCTGAAGTACAGTGAATTGAAAAAGCTATAATATAGCTATGTAGTCTTGCTATACAGTAAAACATTTATAAAACATAAGAATGAACATACAATTATGCGGGATGATTAAAAAAGCTGACCCAAACGGAAAATAATGGTCATTCATAGCATAACAATGATAGGAACAAATAGCCCCTGCAGCAATAAAGTTAAAATCGCCAAAGGTACAGATTACGAAGAAATTGACCTTAATAGAACAAGATGGAAAATGGCAGCATTATGAAGCTTTATTTTTAAATTATTTTCATGGTAGATATCAAGGAGAACCAAATGAAATTTTTTTGACTGAAAAATGTGGTATAGTAGCTTTAACTGCTGTTTTTTACCTAAAACCGCACTTGGAAATATCACGCTACAGAGAAATACACTATGCTGATATTCGTAACCTGAGAGGGTACAACACATCCTTTCAAATATTGGGATTCTGGGTAATTTCTCTCTGCAACAAGTGTACTTTATCAGTGAAAAATAACTTGTTGGACTGTTAGGTACACTTTCGTTTCAAATTAGTTCTGAAGCATACATACATTTTGGGTATACAGATGGTTGTTCATACATAAGCTGTGCACATAATTTCGGGTGTAATGGCATTAGGTATTTCAACGTTTCCGGTGAACCGAAACTTACTGTGGTTTTCAAGTTACCTACAGAAATCTAGGAAAGATATTGATATGATAGTTGCACCTTGTGTAGGTGACATTTAAAGCTATATTTGTGTCAATTTTCAAGCAGCTACCTTTTATAAAACGAAAGTTATGATACAACAGGTAGAACTTTTTGAATGACCCTCGTA
>JXSR01S012962.1:0-18112 GCA_000969725.1 Ophiothrix spiculata
TAGGGTAAATTCCAGTACAGTATTTAGAAGAGCCAGATAATAATGGTATATAGAAAGGGTAGTATTACAAATCTTTTCAGTCTATTTTCAGCTCTAAACTAGAGCTACGACAAACGATTCTAGATGTTAACCTTCCAGCTGAGGGCGGTGTAACAACTTGGTTTTCAATCATATTTTATTGTATACTTGAACAAAAATGAGCTTTTGATAGATTCTTACAGACCTTCAACTTGTGGCAAAAATATTGTTGAATAAATCTTGCTAACAGGGTAAAAATCCAGAAAATGTCACTTTTATGACAAACTATTTGATGAATTATCTAAATTACACCTTACTTTTAAATTCATATTCGTACAGAATAACTAAATTCATTATCAGGAATTTTGCTACACATTTTGATGCCCTCGCAGTTTTTTGCCTTTTTCTCAGAAAGTGTAAAATGGATACAAGCCGTTTTGCAAGTCAACTCTATTAAGTGTGAAACTAAACCTCGCGTTTTGAAAGTCAATTATGCCGGAAAGTGCAATTATTCACGGGTAATTGATCGCGTTTTGCTCTACACTATTGTAATCAGTAATTTTAAAATCTATTTGCGAAAATTTTTACTGCCAGATTTTGAGTGAACTGCCTTGTATTTCGATCTCTAAATGAAGATTGTAGAAAGAAAGTATGGCATATTGTATATCATTCGAAAGCTGAGATTATAGAGAATTAATGTATGTCATAAAAATCAATTGTGAAAATCGCGACTTTCCCCTCATTTTACAAGAGCACCACTCAAATGTGAAGTAAAAGACCACTTTCTCTTCCTCTGTCAGTCCTCTTGAAACCATATCCCGTTTATGTATAGTGCTTTGAGCTACGTTTTGTTTCTAGCGTCTTTGCCGACACATAGTTAAGTTCTGCCTTAAAGTGCGCCATCACTACATTCTACGCATTCTTTGACAGTAAAATCGAACAGATTCACGACAAACTTAGAAATATGAATGTTCCCGCAGTAACAGTTGACGTTGCTGATTCATGTACCTCCACCTTTAGTTCGTTTGAGGAAGTAGACGAGGAATTTGTACGTAAGACAATTATGAAATCTGCCAAAACTTAATGCGCTTTGGATCCAATGCCAACAAGCATTCTTACCCAGCCTGAGGTTCTTGATACTGTTTTACCTGTCATCACAAGAATAGTAAACGCGTCGTTGCTTCAAGCTGTTGTTCCATCAAACCTTAAGCGGGCTCTTATTCCGTAGATCAAGAAAGTGAATTCAGATCCTGATGTTTTGCAGAACTTTCCAATTTACCGTTCTTGTTTAAGGTCATTGAACGTATTGCCAGTAGTCAAATCCAAAGCTATGTCAGCGAGAACAATTTAGATGGTAAACGACAGTCGGCATATCGTAAGCAACATAGTACGGAAACTGCACTCGCAAGACTGACAAACGACATTCTCAGAGCTGTTGATTTTCATCAGAACGTCATTGTTGTACTGCTTGATCTCACAGCAGCGTTTGATACGCTAGATCATAAAGGCCTTCTTCGTCGTCTTCAAAACCGATTTGGCATAACGGGATCTGCATTTTGCTAGATGGATTCATACTTCCATGAACGTCGACAATGTGTCATGATCGATGGTATTTGTTCTGACTGGAAATATGTTTGCCAGGGGGCCCCTCAGGGGTCTGTTCTCGGACCATTGGCATTTTCTTTCTATTCTGTACCTGTTGAAGACAACATACATGCGCATGGTCTACAGTGCATGGTATACGCCGATGATACCCAGGTCTATTGTTGCTTCGACAACCCAGACAAGAGCATCAATGTGTCTCGCGTTAAAAATCGTGTTTTTGACATTCGCAGTTGGATGATTAATAACAATCTCATGCTAAATGACTCCAAAACTGAGTTCCTCCATCTAACTTCGCACTTTTGTTCGTCGTCTGTAATCCCCAATCTTCGTGTGGGGGAAGTCGCTGTCAAGCCATCATTTTCAGCGCGTAACTTGGGTGCTATCGTTGACCAGCATGTCACGATGAGCGAGCATGTCAGTAACATTTGCAGAAGTGCATCATTTGCCTTATACATCATCGGTAAGCTTAGACCTTACCTTGATGACAACTCTACTGAGACGCTTGTTCATGCTTTTGTTACTGCCAGGTTAGATTCATGCAACAGCTTATTGTACGGTCTGCCAAAGAACATCATTGATAAGCTTCAGAGAGTACAGAACTCTACGGCACGACTAGTGACTAGAGTTCGCGGTTATCAGCACATGAAACCAGTCCTCCGCACATTACACTGGCTTCCTATCAGAAAGAGAATCTTGTTCAAAATTCTTTTCCTGGTCTTCAAAGCAATCCATAGCTTAGCTCCTCAATACATCAAGGACTTAATAACCATTCGCAAGCCAGCAAAATGTCTTAGATCGACAGCTGGAGACAGCCCGTTGTTGCAGGCTCTTCGCGTCAGAGACACTAGAACTGATACTTATGGAAGTCGCGCCTTCTCAGTTGCAGCGCCGCTGGAATGGAATAAACTGCCGAGATCTATGCGATCTACTAAGTCTATCAGCGCTTTCAAACGTGATCTCAAGACACATCTCTTGGACTTGGAATTAACATATCTGTACTATTGCTTGCCATTGTATTTTTATTCAATGGATTTTATCTTTATCTACATGCTGGACATGCTGTCATTAATTTTTAATGTAAAATTATGTTTTACTCTTTGTAATTAGTTTGCTTATTATGTAAATTTTTACTGTGTATTTCTGTACTTTGTGTGATTTATACTATTTTTATATTGTACAGCGCATTGTGGTTTCTACGTAAGGCGTGTTTTAAAAACTATTTAGTAATAGTAGTACACTCTTAGAAAGAAAGTATCAAATATGAGACAAAAAGGATCAATTTTGATCCTTTTTAGGTATCAAATATGAGCTTATCCTTTAAGGATCAAAGTGATCCCAAAAAAAGGATCAAAAATGTTGATCCGAAAAAGGATCAAATATTTCTTATAAAAAAGACCTGCAAAAACCATCACACTGAAGTGACGCTAGCAGGGTTTGAACCCACGCCGCACTCATACCTGCTGGTAATTACGAGTCCAACGATCTAACCACTCGACCACGCCGGACTGTGTGATATCAACGTATTTATATATGTTACACCATTGTATACATTCCCCGCTGTGTAGTGGATATTGGGTTGTACTCAAATATGAAACAAAAGATACGTTGGATCCACACGCGGTATCAAATATGAGCTAATCCTTTCCGTATCAAAGTAAACCAGAAATACGGATCAAAACTTTGATATTGTAATCAAAAAGGATAAAAATAAAATGATCCTAAAAAAGGATCAAAAATGATCCTTGTGAATTTGATCCATTTGTATATATTGATCCACAAAAGGATCAAAAGTGATCCTTAAAGGATCAAAAGTGATCCTTAAAGGATCAAAATAAAATGATCCCGAAAAAGGATCAAACATTTGATCCCGGCCTTCTAAGAGTGTAGTAGTTCTATCATTTAACGTGTTTTCTATTTTAAATCCCGTCTATTTGCTTATTTCATTTTCATAAGATTTAATTCTTGTTCATGAGACAATTTAAAGGTATTTGCAATACATGAACGTCTACGATAAATACAACTTAGTATTTGCAAGCATTTGCTAGTTCTATTGCAGGAATAGGCAATTTTGACGTGATTGCTGTGTTCACGTCTGCATTTTAAGCTCACTGTAAAAGTCAATTTGAAATAACAGGTGCCCTACTTTCCATGTCATTCAGCGTGGTATTTACATGATTAAAGTGGGATGTCTGAGGAATATTTATTTCTATCACTGCGGCAATATGTAATTAAGAATGTTGTGCAAACATAGATAGTTCGAAATGTAATAACTGACCCTATTTGCCTTTCTTTCTTTCACTGTGGCACTATGTAACTATATATGTGGCAAAACCATAGAAAGTTTGAAATCGTAAAATAAAAAATTGAGAACAATAAAAAAATGATAAATAAATAATCAAAAATGTTGAAAATATCAGGCAACGTGTTACACTTCTTTTAATGAAAATTTACGACGGTAATAAGTAAGCAAATTCCCACGGTTTTCTGATTTCCGCAGTTTCAATATGCATCCTATATCATTGTAATTTATATGGACAGGATAAAGAAGGTATAGTCAAAATTACATGAATGCTGTTTTTTATGCACTAGAAGAAAACAATTTCAATTTCTTTACCCTGCAGGGTTTTTGATTCTCTTTTTATTGACATTTTTGTTATTCTACAATAAGCAATACGCTATTGAAGTAGTTTCGTCATATTTATAATAAATAGCCCAGCACGTGCGATCTGGTTCCAAACAAACGTGGTGGGCATTTTTAACTATACGTTAGGAAATAATTTCTATTTCAGTTTTAGTACTCTTAAATCCAAATGAAGCAAAAATAACCGTAACTTACGGTAATGCGTTACATATAGAAAAGAGTCTTATACCAGATGGTCATCAATGTTTTCTTTTCAGTTTGTGAGTGAAAAGATGGTCTGATTTTTGTATGTACGTATGCCTATTGTGATAATACATGTGATCAGTGGAACCACTATGAACATGACCATTTGTTTTGAACCAGATCGCACGTGTAGGGCTTAATATGCAAGAAATTACGTCACTACTTCCGCAGCGTATATTTACAAACTTTGAGTTGTTAATAATTGAAAAGTAGGAAGGTTACTCTACTCGTTGAAAAACATGTATTTATAAATTTGGACTATGCTCGTACAATGTTGACAACATTATTTTATATCTACTTTAAAATATTAACATTGATTGACGAGAGCCAGATGCCTTTTATGTCAGATGTCTTTGTATTACAAAAGCAAATATTGGTTTTACCTAGAGCAACTTGTTCAATCGTCAAATGAATTTATTTTACGGATATAATAACAGTTATCAAATTTATGAACACGTGTGGTTAACTGTATTTCTCTTCTTTTCAAACTTGTTTTCCTTACGAGATATACATCGGTAGAAAACTACATGTAATGTATCAAGTAAAAGTTATATTAAAATACGATATAGACTCTTTTTTTTTCATCATCAAAACAACATAAAGCTTATTGTATAATTTTTTTTAAATAAAAGCTATGTTTTAATAATATTTCCCGATTTCTAAAGTTAAACGAATATAATTTTTGAAAAATCCAAATCTGTACATATCGTCCAGATTGTATTAAGTGTTCCGGCACCAAATGCTAACAAACAAAATGTACAATAGTGCAATCCACCATATTTTCAAAATCTACAGATTATCTCGAATCGGTAGGGTATGGGTTATAAAAGGTCCATAGCCAGTGCCAATGAAAGTATCTATTATAATATTTATGTGATCAGCCACGTAGTTTGAGGGTGGTTTTTTTACCTTTCAATAAATGTTTTTAACATGAAACTTTTAAGGTGATGGCAAAACGTATTCATATTGCATGACCATGTTACTGTGCGATGACTTGTGAAAACAAAAACCAAGTTCAATTTTACACTATTTCTACTCACTGTTCTGTCGTACTTGCCAAATTTATTCTGGTTGAAGCACATGTATGTAAATGGACATCATGTCGTCTAATATTGATTGAGGCATTTGTTCATTCAATACAATTAAATTTATTTCCTAGCATCTTCAATTTATTTCCAAGCATCTCAGGTCACAATCATATATATACTCTTGTTATAATTTCAAAACATTATATATACTAACTTCAAAAACACATCAGTTAAATTGTATACAAAAAATGAAGACTTTAGCGCAAAAAGAACTTAAGTCCATCTTCACAGTTTTTAGTTACAGCCCTTTGAAATTCTAAATATATTGTGAAAAAATACTGGAAAGAGAAATGCAATTCAAATTTGCCATGATGATTAGAAATCTGACTGTGGATGCTATATTAAGAAACAAAATTATTTTGGTCATTGATTATGAAAATAATGAATGCATCGATCTTGGAATTAAGTACTTTTTGCGCTCAAATTGGAAAAATTTAAGGCTTTCAGCATCAATACTATATAATTTTCTAACAGTTCATAAAAACGGGATTTTTTAGTGTTAATTCACTGATAAGCATCAAAAAAAAAAAAAAAAAAACTTGTTGTATTTTTTGATCCTTCAGGGTTTTGAGACCAGTGCTTACTCAAAATGGCGGATTATGGACTTGTAATGATATATGTTTTAAAACAAACATCACTGCACTCTTTTATGGTCTAAAAGAACACAAAATAACCGATGAATTAAATATTTTGTATGTGGGGACCTACGTTGCCATAAATTGTCTTGTTTTTTTAAGGGTGGACTGAAGTACTTTTTGCGCTTAAATTCGGATTAATACGAGACTAGACCCCCTCTAAAAGTGAGTTAAGACATTTTTTTGAAATAAAAAGGTAACTTCTATGTTTGTTGACCCTAGAGGACCATAAAACCAGTGGTAACTCAATTTGGCCAAATGTGGACTTAAATACTTCTTGTGCTCAGGTCTTCAAATATAAAACCAATTTAGAAGATTATGAAATGACATTACTTTTTTTTAATGCTAAGTGAACAATAACCCATAGTATAGTATTCTCCATAGCCTAATCAGTGGTTCACAGCAAGAAGAAAACAACAGTACAAGGGTGCAGTCTCATACACATGACATAAGGTACAAATGCACTCTTCTCTTGAAGGATTTACCTCCATTCTCGGTAATGTCACAAACTACACCTTCTGGTAACTAATTTGACAGAAACATTTACCAACTACACCTTCTTCGTACTGCTGTGTGGATAAATGTCCGACCTGTGGAAACAGTTCTAGAGACAGGAGTTGCAAGAGCATGGCAGGGCATCGATAAACTTAAACGAGTGGCTCTCCTGACAAAATTTTGTTGTGGAAGCAAAGCATAAAGGTCTGCCGGACATGAAGTGGTATGCATCTTATAAAAGACTGGAGTGCTCTGCCTCTCCGGTCAAGCTTGTTGGCCACTCTTCTATACAATATCAATGTGATATATAGCATATATACGATAGCAGCTGAAGTTAAGAATAACAAATATATGTTATTGATCTATGGCGGGAAAGCAAATACACAAGAAGGAGCTTTTAGTCTGACCCCACCAAAAAAAAAAAAACATAATGAAAAATTGATGTCAAAGACATTAGGCCATAGAAATATATATTTAAAAAAAAACATGGAAGACAAGACAAGACGGACAAAAAAGTACATAGGTAGAAAGACGAATAATCAATAAATAATCTGAAGGTCAGTTTGAGAAGGCAACATTTTGACTGATGATGCTTATTGGGTAAAATAGTTGATTTGATCTTATAAAACTAGATTATTTCTCATCGATTTAGTCAAATTGTATATAGTTTACAAATATTGAATGCCTGAGAGTGTAAAAGTACAAAATATATCATGAGGTCAAATTTGGATTTTTCTATTTCACGAGGCGCTGCCGAGTGAAATGGATCAGTTCAAATTTGACCGAATGATATATGTTGTACTATTGCACGTGCATAGGCATTCAATATTTGTTTTATATCATGGTATCACACAGGCTTGTTTCATGCCGTACGGCTCAAATCACTGCAATCATGATATAATTCCATTTAATTGATGTTAATAATTTAATTGAATATATCAGTTTCATAGTTTAGGACCATAATATTTGATTTAGTTCTTGATATTTGATTTAGTAATTGATATCGAGTTTTCATTATTTTTGGCAAAAATTTTTTTTATGGGATTAGTAGCAGGCAAGGCTTGCTCCTGGATAATGAAAACATATCAAACCATTGATTTTCGTTGTCTTTTGGGGTCTCCACGGGCACACTTTTCCTCCAAGGTATGATTTGTGTTAGCCCATGCTACATTGCAATATGAAATATATCAATCAATCAATCAATAAATCAATAAATCAACCAACCAACCAATCAATCAATTATACACTGTACAGACTTGACATTAAATATGGAATATATTTTTTCTGTTGGTTTCCATCTTGAATATCCCGCCATATCTCTGTATTTACCGATTTTTGAGACTTGTGCTTTCTCATGTTTGTAACTACACTTATAAACTTTAAACCAAGGGAACTTTCAAGCTCATTGAAGTTACACAGAAACAATGGGAAACTTGAAAATACAAATATCTCGGAAATTAAGTCCAAAGCCGTGCACTGCAATATTGAACAAAGGAAAATGAATTTGCCATAGTTTCTTTCATACGTTACCTAGAGATGTGAAACTCTACAGAGTTAAGTAACACAATGTTAATGATACTTTCTGATCAATAGATATTTCTTCTATTCTCGCTGAGAAGCGTACAACGCCATGACTCTCCATGGCATGCTTTCCATGACACCCTGATCTTCCAGGAAAATGCGGATTGTACGAGCACGACGGAGACGAAAGTTGTCATAGTGGAGCACAAATTTGTTTCCGAAGAAGCCTGTAGCCAATAACATTATCAATGCTTCTAGAATGCATCTTTACTGTAGCTGATGGAAGCCGCCTTCCAAGATGATCAGAACCGATTTTCCAACTGTATGTTAAGCACTCAAAAGAAAATGTTACCTCTTCTGGATACATTGTTGATAGCATGCACGCTTCAGTATAACCCTTCTCTATACATATGCGGCCCTCATACGTACGTCCATATTGGCAGTATATTTCAAATTTAGTCTAAGCTCTGAAGACAACGTTATCTCATTGATGGGACTTAAAATGGAAATTGATCTGTAGCTCAGTCAAAGCGTAGCTGGGAAAGGTGTTTGGTCAAGATATTTTCTCAAGGGGTTTCCTAGCATGCCCGGGCTAGCATGATTACCACTTCGAATAAAGTGAGAGTTTACTAATGTTCTTAATACGAGATTATTTTATGAAAGATCATGGTGTTGGACACTTGCCCTGTTTGTTAAGATCTTCAGATATGAACTCTATTGAGGACTTCTCGGCTGAAGTAAAACATCGATGAACAACAAGTGTCAATAAACTTCCATGTACATTAGTAATTTTAGGCTGTGCTTGATACTTGGGCTGATACACCTGTCCGAACTCTCCAATCACTATTGGAATGTCCACATGGAGAGTCTATGCGCCACACGCTTCTTCTGGATGACATATCAAACAGTGTTTGTTCATAATTTATAACCAACAATATATAAAATAACCTTGTAAAATTTCAAGTGTCCAGGTAAAGTATTAAAGAAACTACGGCAAATTTAATTTCCGTAATTCCGTATTATGGTGCATGAGTTTGGACCCCAATTTTAAAGGTTTTTGTGCTACCTAGTTCTCCATTTTATCTGTGTCACCTGGGTATAAACAAAAAGGGTCTTAGTTCAAAGTTTACATGTATGTCTACAAATATGAAGGAATACACATTCCTGGAGTTTTCATATACAGAGATATGGCGGATTATTCAAGAAGGAACCCAACAGAAAAAATATATTCCATATTTAATGTCAAGTCTGTACTTGCATGATATGCATACCCCATGAAGGAGTCTATTCGTACAGGGGATCAAGGGCTTAATGTGACTTCGGAACAAGTAGAGTAAAGTTTCTTGCCTATGGAAACAAGGAGAAGAAAACCGCCGCTCCCGGGACTCGAACCTACCCACAACCTCTGTATTACGAGACCGCTAGGCAACGCTCCCCTCTAATATATGGTAGATTTAATGTATTATGAAGTGGAAAAACAAATGTTGCAAGCTGCATTTTGATCGGAAACAATGTTTCCAAAAATAATGTTTCGTTTTGGTGAAAAATTGTTGTACTTGACATCATATACCACCATCTCACTATATTCTATTTATTGCAATCGTGTATTTTTCCATGAATAAACAAGGGTTTGAATTGGAGTTGTACTTGATTTAGCATGTTTAGTTAGTGAAAATTGATCCTCTAAAAGTACTTCGGGAAGAACTACGATATAAATAATTGTAATTGGTTTTTACTTTCCGTAAAAAGTATAATTCATATCCGAGATAAACATTGTTATCAAAATAGAGCGTTCTGTAGTGGTCTGGAGTCTGGACGGTATACTCATAATACTTAGAAAACTTGCAATCAGAATAAAGTTTATATTACATTGAAAGAGAAGATTTGATGTTCTTATCATTTGATTAAAAACTAAAGAAGAGGATGAATACAAATACTCCGTCCAAAGCAATTAAATTGCAATTTAAATAGTTCCAAAGCCATATAGATTAAAGAAATCTTTGGCCTTGGTCTGTAATAACTGTGTACGTACTATCAGTGGCCATTCAACATCTTGGTTGAGATAGAATATATTACACAAATGATAGTTTTGTCTCGGTAAACGCATGTAACACTATTTTTAGATAAAAAAAACCCATTTAGATTATCTTCAAAAAGACTTGCTCTCCCTTGTTTAAAGGCGGTGTCACACATCACCGTACCGTACGAATAACGTACTAATAACGAAATTGTTTGGTAATCGATATTACATGTATTTCAATGACAAATCCAGTGTACGTTATTAGTACGTTATTCGTACGTTTTGTGATGTGTGACACCGCCTTAAGCGACGTAAGTCTTGTTTGGAGTAGAAATTCTAGTCTTTAATTCAAGAAAATATATTTTGCAGCAATTTTTATCAAGCCTTTTTCCTGTTAATGAATGCCACGTGACAAATCATATAAATCATTTTAACTTTAATTCACTGTCAATATTTAAGAGTAAAGGCAGGCTTACACTGGAACCACTTGACGTCTACAGAAGGTAACGAACTTGAAAATCGGTGACCTTGGCTGGTCTAACGGAACGACGCATTAAGGAAGGTTGGCCAGGGAAATCTGAATGACATCACAACTGATTTTTATATCATCTCAAAATTAAAAAAACACACTTTTTTTTCAACTGAAAGCTACTGATAGTCAACGACTGGCTGAAAATCCAAAACTGCAATTCGCAGATCTCCGCCGAGTTGCTGGTCGTTACCACTTAGTCGTCGCAGTTTGAGACAGGCTTTAATGACAAACTTGGAGTTGTTAGTAAATGAAAAGAGGTTTTTTTTTTTCAAAACTCGCTTAGTCCAACAGATGCCGGCATGCAACCTACAATCTTCATCCAGATTGTTCTGACGCACATTTTACCTCATTTTGCAATAGTCGGGAGTCCTTATCATGACTACGATTAGACGATCGCGGTTCACTGCCCTGAACGGAAATTATAGAAAAGTAATAAAACAGATCTTTCCAAAACTCACTAAGTCCAGGGATTAAGCATGTTCCTAAATAATTACCTCATTGTGTGGGGGGGTGTGTGTGTGTGTGCTAGAATGAATTTTTGATCGATACGACATAAACTTTTGTCATTTACACTGATCTTTGGCAACAAATTCAACTCACAAAATCAGTAATATAATAGATTTATAATCTATGCTTATATAACATGGCAGCTATTGGACTAAGTGAGTTTTTTTGAAGAAAAAAACCCACACTCTTCAATTGAAAAGTAGATAGGTAACTGAATGCACTGAATGAAATATTTGTAAATTTGAATAACACAATAATTTTATATCTACATTAACATGTCATCATTGATTGACGAGAGCCAGATGCTCTTTTTGTCAGCTGTCTGTGTATTGCAAAAGCAAATATTGGTGCATGGATATAATAACAGCAATACAAATTTATGAACATGTGACTGAACAGTTCGGAGTTGTCAAACTTAAAAAGTAAGAGAATAAAACTCTTCTTTTCAAACGATATAAAAAACACATAGACTCATAAAGGATGATCGCCGATTGCACCAAAACGCAAAACAAATCAACCTTGAGCATGTGGGTAATTTTTAACATCCTTTGCGGTCATTTTGACGAAAAGAAATTGGGGGTACCACCTAAGGTTGGGTTTTGGTAGGCCGTCAAAGTCGGCGGGTAGGGGGGTAGTTGCCACCTTGAACAATTTTAAATCGCCATTTTGAAAAATATCTGCATGCTATGGACTTGAAACTAACATGACATGTTAGAATTGTTGATTCCTTCATTTATTAGCAAAAAACCTCTCATAATTCTTAGAATTTTTATAGCGATTTTTTGAAAAAGTGGCCACTTTTGCCAAAAGTCGATTTTTTTTCTGTACGGACATACTTTGTGACGTCATAATTACGTTACACCTCGACCGATTTTCATGATATTGATGTCAATGGACAAAAGAGACCCTACCCTATACTATAGAACCAAACAATTTAAGTTTGGGGTCTAAAAAAAGTCAACTACAAGGTCAAATGTGACACTATGATTGGGATGTAGACATGGAAATGCTTCTTAGTGATTTGAAAGCATTTTCAGAGATTTGTATGCATTTATATTTTACATAACTTAAAAGAAGGTAGCTATTGCAGTTGGGGGTTTCTTGTACTGGCGTATTCAATTATATTACATGAACATATTACTGAACAATGACTTGTGATAGTACACATTGAAAAACAAACAAAAAACAACGAACATTTTTTCTATATCACATTCATTCTATTCATGTTCTGCCTTACTTGCAAGAATTAATTCTGGTTGAAAGACATCCATGTACATTAATTTTCCTGATGGACAACATGTCGTCTAATATTTATTGATGCATTATATTATATATGTTCATCTGACAAGCAAAAAATAAACATAATGATACATCTCACTTGTAATTAGTTCAGTTTATCGGAAACATCGGAAACAATGTTTCTGAACATAATTTGTCGCCTTGGTGAAAATTGTTGTACGTGACATTCTATACCAAAATCTTACTATATTCTATTTGTTGCAATCGTGTGTTTTTCATGAATAAAAAGGGTCTGATTTGTTGATTGCTGTGTAGCTTAAATCCTTAGTCCTGCAAATTTCAACAGAGTTACACTCTGGTCACAAAACCTTGCGACGAAGTTACGATGTGTTTACGGCGTTAAACTGGATGAAAATTCCAGTGACCGGACGGTGTCAGTAGGGAGACCGGGCGGTGTCCGGGAGCTGCAATATTTGAACTCGGAGGTAAACCTTTGTTGCTTGTTAACGATGTCTTAAGTTGTGGTCACATATCAATCGGCGGCCGACCAATGACCGACCTGGCAACGTAAAAACTCACAAATGTTACACATATTGTTTACGCTTTGCTTTACCGGGTTGCTTCTTCCTTCCAATTTCAAGACACCGGTCGGCGACCAGTGATTATGTGACAATAGCATCAGAGAGAGGATTTTGCATGTATATGGGAATTCTAGATACCACTGGTACGTTTGTTGAAAAAACGGAAGCATGTGCTTCCTTCAAACGTTCCAAATATTCCTCAATGAAGAAGTATCAATAACGTAACATATTAACAAAAACAGCATAGCTCAACTACTACCTCAGGCCTCGAAACGTATTGAGCTGCCATTTTAAAATGCCAAGTTTAAAGGTTTTTCTGTAATTTTCCCATTTCTTTTTTACCATTAAGAATTTTTTTACATTCAATAAGAAGGAAGCTTACCAATGCACGTAGGTGTGCATACGCAAGTCAATATATCAACTGTCATATGTATTTATATATATTCACTTAGTTACTACTTTTATCACTTACAACTTGAAGACATTTTCCAGGTCAAAACACATGCCGGTAAAAGCCGTCTTATTTTTATACTAAAGTTTAAGCAATTTTTTCTCGAATTAAAGCTTTTAGATACAATCAATGAAAATAGTCTATTAGAGTGTAATTTACGTTCAAATTATGTAAAGGCTTTGTGTTAAAAGGTATTAATTATGACTTCAATCCGATACATATATTTCCCATTACCGTCCGTAATTTGTTCATAGCTATAGACAATTATTTAGCTCTCAATGGTACGGGACCTTTCATCGTTCAAGCATTGCGTTCATTAATATCCCTTATACGTTATAAGCTGTTATATACTACAAGGCCGTGAGTTTCCAACACAAATTTCAGAATTGATGTCTGTGACCAAAGCGATATTGTTTCAAAAATATTACATTTTCATATCAAAATCAATTATTTTCACTCTTTTAAAATTATGAATAAGTTACTTAACACTTTTCTTACTTGCCTATGGCGTTTCAGAGGAACGCGCTCCTACGATAACTGCCAGCTCAGTATCCTCTGATAGTAGGTTGATGTAATTCTTTCTGGGAGGTCCTCTAGCTTTTTTACCATACTTGTGCTGCCAAGAATCTTTTTGGAGACATCTTCTTGGGAGGGTCGATTTGATTTTTTTGTGAAGCTCATCGTAAAGTTAGACAATTTCATGGAAGGGCAATTAGAATACTTATCTTTTCTGCACTGCCGAGCAAACACCGAATAATGGACCATATAGACTCCGCTTGACTACTGAAGTTTAACCCTCGTTAATAGTCCAAGAAACATTTTTTTGACATGGAACAAATTGCTAACATAGGTTTTTCTTCACTCTACATTTCTTTACAGTATCAAAAAAAAAATGATATACTAAAAATCCGCTAAAATCCGAATTGCGGAAGTCTGGAAAATGTGCATAAAACAAAATGGCCTCAATTTTACTTTTTTTTTGCCATATCTTGAGATTGGAGAATCACTGGAAAGAAATTTTGGTGTCGATATGTATGTTATCAGGGTCTGTGATTGCAAATATGACAATATAATAATAGTCTCGAGTGGTTGCATATGACTTTATTTGCATAAATTCAAAATGGCCGACAGTTTATTGGGTTATTCTAATAGTATCTAGAGATTAAAAGACTTACGAAAAAGGCATCTTTGCCTGTTTTTAAGATCAATGGTTGCATTATTACAATACATGAAATTTCATTTTTGACATAATTTGGCACCCAAAATGTGACTTCACAAAAAATGTTTAGAGTGACATTAAACATGTTAAAATAAGTTTTAGAAACACAAAATATTTAAAACCATCTATAGAAAACGGCATTTGAGATAAGAACAGACCACCAAAACAATACTTCAAATTCAAAAAGCACCCAAAATTTGGTCAAAAGTGTCTTTGACAAATATTGAGGTATATTAAAACAGTAATAATACGAACATCTTTTTGAAATAGTCATTGTAATATGATTTTGGAGTTTATAGCAGAATTTGTAACAAAATCATGTCATTTTGAGTTTTTGAATTCAAATTGGCGCCCACAAAAGAGGCCCGAAATGACCGCTGAAAAATATTTTTTACAGGTTTAAGTATAATGGTCGCCTCTTCGTACCTATTTCGGGCATCTTGAATTTAAAGAATTTAGTGACATAATTTGTGGACAGATGTTTTTGCTATAACCCTCAAAGAAATAGTCCGTATATTCCAATGTCTAGCAGTTACAACATTTTGTTTGAAAAGACAACACCGAAGGTTTCTTTTTTTGTGACAGTTTGAGCTTATAATGATGAACAAGACAATGAAAATAAAAAACAATTTTCTATTGATTATGTTCCATCGATGGTATAAATGTTTAGACTGATTTTAATGTTACTACAACCCATTTAAGTTGAAAAATCCTCATACATATTGACAGCGCTAATGAGCATTCTACGGTATCATTTTGATGTGTCTGATGTAAACAATTGTTGAATATTATATGGTTTAGTGCTGTCTAAATGTCACTCTAGTACTTTCTTGAGCAAAAATGCAACTTTGTTGCCGCTTGAGGCTTTATTTTTGATGCCAATTCTAATTTAAAGCATTTTGGAGAGAAAACATTAAATGTTGTTAATGCTATCCTAATGTTCTTAACCTAAATTGTTGGTGCCATTGTGCAAATTTAAATTCAAATATATTTGTTACAGATCTAAGTATTTCCCTATAATAAATAATTCAAATTTAAATTTTGCATTTTTGTGGCCATTTTGGACGTCATTCCAATAGCTATTGAGGCTATTTATTTCTTTGGAAGCTTTTGGAAAAAGCGGAGACAATTGAAAGGCACAGTATATTCCTTAACTGTAATTATTGTTAATAGTCATTTGAATGATACATTATGCAAAATGTGTTTTAATTTATCTACAATAAAAGATAAAAATAAAACATATTTTCCGATTAATAATTATCAGTAGTAATCTTGATTTCTGTTGTTGTTACATGCTTTAGTAAATCTCTGTTGAAAATGTACTTTTAAGTATAGAACGGATTCCTGTTGATATAAAAAGATGCGGTAAAACGAGTATTCAACTTTGGCGGCCATTTTGTATATGCAAATTAGGTCTGAAGCCAGTACTAACTACCATCAGTATTGCATTTGTGTTCACCGACCTTAAAACATAGTTGAAGACACTAATATTTACATTTACGTATATCTGATCCCAAGTCATGATTGAATTTTTGCAAATTAAACATATTTCTGCAACTCGGATTTTAGCGGATGTTAAGTATGTCATTTATGGACATCCTAAAGACATGTATTGTGAAGAAAAAACCTTTGTTAGCAATTTGTTCCACGTCAGGTATCAAAATTGAATATCTTTCCTGGACTATTAACCCATGTTTGTTACCACCATAATCTGCTCCCTCCGGATTTACCAAACAATAAATTTCTTACCCAAGCTGATATTCATTACTACAATACCAGACATGCCAGTGACTTATGCATTGATCTAACAAAAACTAATTTGGTACACAATAATATCAAAACCCAGGACTCGATCGATTGGAACAAGCTACAAGTCAACATCAACAACTGCGTTTCCCTTGCCTCCTTCAAATCTAAGCTGAAAAAAAAAAACCCGGGTATAATTCTGTTATTACTTAGTACGCTTCAACAATATTCTGTGTGTGATAGGTATGGAGGTGTGATGGTGTGGGTGTGTGTGAATGGGGTGGGGTGTGTGTGGGTGTGAGTCAATGTCCTACACCCCCTATCGAATAAGACACCTGAAGGCATATTTGTAACTATCCAATTCAGATTTTTCGTTTTTGTATTTATGAAGGATTTTTACTACATGTGTATTATTTGATACGTGTTTCCGATTTATTTTTTATTTTTAAATTATGAACAATTGTATTTATATTGTTGTTAAACCCTCATCTACCCCGGCTATTTTTTGTAACACGTCTACCAACGTCTACCCAAAATTTAAGGGGGGGGGGGGGTGAAACCCGTTTTTGGAACGGAATCCTCCGTGAACTTGGTTTTGCTATAGTATCAACAATTAGGTATGATCCTCCCCTATCCAACGATACCAAGATCACAAAAATCGGCCAAGGTGTTACGTAATTATGACGTCATAAAGTTCGTTCGGATCAGAAAATCGGAATTTTAGCAAAATTTGCCACCAAATTCAAAATTTTGCTATAAAAGTTCTAAACAATAAATTTGTATCGGCTTATTTGCTCATAAAGTATTGAAATGATAATTCTAACATGCCCTGCACGTTTCAACTTCATAGCATGCATATGTTTTTCCAAAAGGCGACTTAAAATCTACCGGGTCCTCACCAATCCACCCCAACACACACACACATCAACTTTGACGGCCTACCCTAACCCCATCTTAGGTGGTATCTCTCTAATCCAAATGCCTGGGGTAGACGAGAGTTAACATTATTTGTAATGTAAGATGGAAACAAGTAAACATGAATTTGTACTTGGACTTTCCTTTGAAGTACAGGCTACCACTGACATCTGATTTCGACACCACAGAATACACACTCTGTGTAATGTTATAATCAATTGGTGTCGGCGTCAGATTGGATGCTAGCTGCCTGATGATTTATGATACTCGATGATCGTGAAACTCAGAGTAGCGACATTTTTATACGCACGCCCTCTTTAGGACATGTACACTATCTTTCATAGGTAGTCTAACTTAAATAATTAGTATGTTGTTATTAAGCTCGTCCCAAAGGCTTGTGCACTCTTGACATTCCTTTGAAGTACAGGCAACCACTGAAACAGACTTCTGGATTGGTTGCTTTCTGCCTGATGATTGATGATACTCGATGATTGTAAATGAGAGTAAATCATGAAATGCAGAGTAGCAGAACATTTTTTAACAAGGCAATAACGCAAAAGTCATGCGCCAACCAGGGAAGGTCAAAGTAAGGGACTGGATAGGTTTCAAAAAATAAATAATGAGAAAAGCAAATTTACCTAGATAAAGGAATACAC